>JAOQMM010000171.1:19323-31775 GCA_027563515.1 Erythroxylum platyclados | reverse complement strand
TTTATTTCATTTTATTTTTTATAAGGATAAAATAAGCCCTATTTTATCATTTATGAGGAAGAGCCCTGGGTGGGTGCTTTCTTTTTCTCTTAATGGAAGAATATTCTCGGAAAAAAAGATGATATATCTTTTTTATTTTAAATTAATTATTGTGCCCATTACATTCAATGAGTTAGTGGGTGACAAAGATTGGCCATTTATTGTAGGATGTGTCATTTAGTTTTATGTTCATGTGCTAGAATCTTGGCTTGGTGCCAGAATTTGTGGTGTTTTTGCCGGTGGAGGAAAAAGAGAATGAAAAGGAAAGGTACCCTCTTGCTAATTCATGTTTAGGGTTGATATTTTTAATTTAATTTGGTCCGTTTGAGTTGATTAGATTCAAGCTTTAGAAGGTTGGATTCGGTTTGTCCGAGTTGATTAGGCTTAAGTTCGAGAGAATTAGTCTTTCTTAACTTAAAAAACTCAAACCAAATTGATAAGATAAGTTTATTTAGGGATTGGTTTGAGCGAGTTTGAAATGGACTCATATTATACGTAAAAGGGGTAGGTATGATATGAGTTTCAAGTTTCAAGTTTACTTCCAGTTTAACCCAAATCTTGAAAAAAAAAAAGTCCGAGCCCAAACTGAACTTAAAACAGTTTTGCTTATTCTTTTTAGTTAAAGCAGTTTTGCTTATTTTTCTCGATCAATCGTAAATTGTTGCAAGTTCGTAGCACAAATTACGAGTTCCTCAGTAACTTCATCCACTCTTTTTCATGTAAGAACAAACCAAAATCATCAAACCAAGTCCTACACAAAACCTACGTGCAATGCTTAAAGCTTCCAAATTCCATCAGAAACCATAACTATTCCTACTTAAAATAAAGCTTCTTATGATTATCATATAGCATTCAGCCAAGCAATTCCAATGGTTTCGCAATCTGTACTGTAAATTAATGAGTTCTAAGCTTGTCATTACCAAAAAAGAAGAAGAATCCTATAATTTTTCATGCATGGTCAAACTTCCCATTGATACAGATATAAACAGAATCTAGATTATATATGTAATCTGCAAAATCCACGCCATTAATGGAAAGGTAATTAAGGTGGATTGACCAAACTGTTACTAGGAAGCCATTGCTGGTTCCTTCTGTTTCTACTTACCAACCTCTATTTCTGAAGGCAACTTTGGAAAGTGTAGCTGGAGAAGGTGGCTTGTTCAAGAGACAATAAGCAACAGGAGCTCGAACCGATCTGAATTTTCTCAGATTCCTTGATTACTTAATGCTCGATGATTAGAATAAATCGTAAACACATGTGATGAGACAAACTTTGCTGGCTAATTATTCTACTAGACAAGCAACGTCAGGAACATCACGTACGAGGTAGTTCAAAACCATGAAGTTATATAAGGAATAAGAGAAGTTGAACGCGATCAGGTTTTGATTTATTCATATTAAAGAATGACCAAAGTATCTTTTATAAGCTTGTCTTTTAAGATTCAAGCCAGCCTGTTTAGTATATTCATCAATTTGATTTGTGTACAAGAAACTTGTTGTGCATGGATGTTGCGTATAATCCAGGACAGGAAAAACTAAAATTAACCATTTTTGAAGATTCTGAATTTGTCATATTAACTTTAAAGCTTTCCGTTCGTTTTCTGATTGCTTGCTCCTCCATTCATGGTTGATTAACAATGGTTGTCATGTCTAGAAGAAGGTATTACTTTTGTCTCGTTGCTCGGTAGATGATAATAGAGAAACAGGCTCTGGAGGTCTCTGGATACGTGCCAGTTCATCGTCAAATAACTTCAGATAAATTGTTTTCTGGATTTAACTTCGTGGACTTCCAAGAGTTTGATGTGCTTCTTATTTTGAATTCCTTCAAGCTCAAAAGCCAACATATAGAAATCCATTGATTTTGAGGGTTTTCTCTCCATTTTCATGCTTCTGGAAATGGGATAATTAAAGATCACAGTTTGCTTGTAAAGCAATATAAATTTTCGTTCATGAGGCTTTTGTTCTGCAAAATCCACTTTCCTCTTTTCATTTGTTTCTGCAAAACCTCAACTGGTATATACACATCAGGACCATTAAAGTTGGAAAACAGTCCTCTTGCATCTTCAACCACAGCCCTAACAGTTCCTGATGTCACCTCTAACAATCATGCACATGCATCTTTAACCACAGCCCTACCAGTTCCTGATGTCACCTCAAACAATCATGCATCAGTTGAATTAGCTGACACTACAGAAGAAATTTTAGATGTAGATGAGAATAAGAAAAAGACAAAAAATTTCCTTAAAAGTTGTCTTAAAAAGCAAGTCTTGGATTCCAAAGAAGCTGAGAAGAAGCGAGTTCAATGGAAGGATTTCTTAGGGAAAGAACTTGTGGAGATCAGGGAATTTCAACCCAGGTGGGTGTATTTTTCTCTATTATTTCTGAATTGGATCCAGAGTTCATTTCTTTGGTTTTTATCTGTATATTTTCATGTCTACCATTATATTTTTAGATGTTTAAACCATAAGAACTCAGTACTAACTGTGGAGTCCTATTTCAAAGTAAATGTGTCATATCCTGTCTATTTTTGCCTCAATTGTTCAGTGAATGATTAGTTTACCTCCTTTTAGTTGTTATGGAAACCAAAAGTTGTTCTCTTTTTGTTTCAGACTATCCAACTTGGTAAGCAAAAATTTTGCTGAATTATAGACTTGGTCTGCTTTGATATGAAAATCTTATTTTTAGGGATGAAAATCTCTGTAAAACAATGGAACTAAGTGATCTGTTGGATTTCAGTTTGTTCCTCCAGGGAATATATCATGTATTGGATGGCAAGTCACGTAATGAAAAATTTTCTTGTAGCAGCAATCTGCTTATGTGTTTCTTAATTACCAACTTATTGTTTCCTTCTTTCTCTTACAGTGAATCAGAAGATCTTGATAGTGATGATCAGAGAAGTAGGAGATGTGTTTGTATAATTCTTTGACATCCACACATCCTGCATGTTGCCGGAAGAGAAAGATGAAGATGAAACGGTCTGATCTCGGCACATTCTACCAATCCTATACGACATCAGACGAGCTGCATTGAACTCGTGATACCCAGATTCCTGTTTTAGCTGTTGTCTTACCATCCTGTGTCAAAATTCAACCTGATTCAGGGGAATCTATGTAAATAAAAGGGTTGTTTCATTTAAATGATTATGAATATCATACCAATTCACATCCTGATATAGCCAAGTTGCTTCTTTCACAGCATTATAGAGTTGATATTACTGTTTGCTTGATACTATTACTGGAGAAGGATTGATGCTAATGTTAACAGGAATCAATATTGCCACTCTTGTTCTTTCAACGTCACGATTCTTTATCGTGGCAGAACTTGGGGCGTCAGTTTTAAAATTTTCAATTTTTTCTTTTCCCGAAACAATGTACTAAATACTGTTACAGATGTAAGACAAGTTCGGTAGGAACTGGAACTTTTTGTTATGCTTCAAACTGTCAAAAGCTAAGCAAGCTTACTTTAGGCACAATTCCAACGTGGTCTTTGTTTCACATTCAATTTGATGTAACTACAGCTGATCTGTATATTACTAAAACTGCACAATGGTCCAATCAGATCTTTATAACTGATGGAGAAATTATAGCAAGATGCAATTTGGTTTGGTTTTCTTTTTGTTGCAGAATCACTCATGTAAAAGAACTAAGACTAGTACGACTCTTTATTCAGAAATCTCATGAAAATAGAATAAACTGGTATAGAAAGCAGTTGAAAATGAGAGCTGTAACTGCGATGAGATGGTAGTTTTGGTCGGAGATAAAACGGATGAAGCAAGAACAAGCTATGAATCCGACCGATTTCGAGACGGATCTGTAATATCTAACAGCCAAATCGGAACATTTTGCTGCCTGTGCAAATTTCAGCCAGTATGATGGAGAAAGCATAGGGTACGAAACAGAACATAATTGTATGCATTGATTCACTCGTCTAGTCATGATTTATCACTAGATAGAACAAAACAGGCAGGAGTATGATAACTTATTTCTCATTTCAGAGTAGAACAAGTTGATGCCTTTCTTATTTTATGCCTTTCTTCATTGTTTAAAACACAATTTATCATGCAAGTCCTCTTAGTCTCTGGAGTCTGGACCTCATGTTATGCCTCCTTTGAGGGTGGCGATGGGTTCTTTGAGGGATTAGGCGTCGAGTGGACCAGCTTAAACAAAGGATTGTTGATGCAAATAAGCCAACTGAATATCCAATACCAGCAGCTTCCCATGAAAACCATGTTCCTTCTTGTTCTGTTGGCTTTGCAGCTGGTGATGGCTCCATGGGACATGAAACTTGGATTTGCATGCCACAGAGTCCGCTATTGTTGGCATAGTAGCTCGGATCGTTCATCGTGTCAAGTTGGCCACCCACTGGAATCTGACCCTGCAGTTTGTTGTTGCTCACATCCAAGATTGAAAGTTGTTGCAATTTTGATAATGTTTGAGGAATGGAGCCTGACAGCCTATTGTGTGACAAGTCCAGACTTTCAATATTTTCTAAATCGCCAAAAGATGCCGGTATGTCACCGGAGAGTTGGTTGTATGAGACATTCAGCAACTTCAGACTTTTTAATTGGCCTAATGATGTTGGTATTTCACCTGAGAGCTGGTTCCTTGACAAATCTAGCAAAGAGTAGATATCAAGGCGACTGCTGCCTGAAAGACCTTGTTTTGATTTCTTCCAAATAACGATCAGATCGTTGAACTCTATAGAGAAAGTAAAGATATCCGAGGTTGATGATAAGGATCTGGGTGTATTTATCATCCCAGCCAGACTGCCAAATTTAACTGGGATTTGACCTCTAAGATTGTTGCCTGATAGGTCAAGGATTCGGAGACTAGAGAGGTTGGCAACTGCATCAATTGAACCCTCCAAGGAATTGTTGCGCAGATTCAGAACTTGAAGATTGGACATTTGGGAGAGAAATGTTGGAATCTTACCAGTGACATTGTTGTCATGGAGATCAAGGTGCTCAAGCTTCTCCAAGTTCGTAAGGTTCCTTGGGAGCTTGCCGGAGAACTTATTGTTTCCCAAGGAAAGAATCTTGGTTTCATCAGAAAAGCTCACTGGAACCTCTCCTGTGAGTTCATTGGAAGATAGATCAATGAAAGCTAGAAATGCATCAGTTTTAAAAGCTGGAACTTTCCCAGAAAACCTGTTTCCTGACAGATCCAACAAAAGAAGGCGATAAATCTCGGAGAGAGAAGAAGGAACCTGCCCTGAAAAGTTGTTGTCAGCCAACATAAGCATCATGATTTCATTGGCATCTCCAATATTGTCTGGCAGTTGTCCAGAGAAGTTGTTCCTTGATAAGGAGAGGATTGATAAACTGAGAGATTCAAAGAGGCGAAGTGGAAGTGAACCTGACAGCTTATTATCTGATAGAATTATGCTGCCTAAGTCCATTTCTGCAAGCCATCGAGGAAATGGTCCTTCCAACGTGTTCTGACTTAAGTCCAAGAAATCAAGATCAGTCTGTGTAGAAATCCATTCTGGGATTGTTCCTGTCAGACTGCATGCTTTCAAAGATAACTGAGACAAGTTACACCTGGGCACTAGCTCCACTTCATTATTCCATGTCAGGTTGTTACCTCCAAGAAACAGGTCCTTCAGGCTTCTGATATCAAACAACCAGGTTGGAATGTCTCCACTGAAAAAATTGTTTTCCAGGCGAAGTGTTTCCAATTTCTGTAGCTTCTTTAGCGATGATTTGATTCCGCCAGTTAGCAGATTGTTACTCAAAGCTAAAGTGCTCAAATTTGTTAAGTTGCCAATATCAGCAGGAATCTCCACTGATAAAGAATTGTCTCTCAAGTCCAAAACTTGTAGATCTTTCATATTCAGAACCGAAGATGGAATCATACCAGAGAGATGATTGCCACGTAGAGTCAGGTTCTGCAAACTTGTGAGGTTACCAATCTCTTCAGGAATACTTCCTGATAGAGAATTGAAGTCCAACTTCAGCACCTTCAAGTTTAAAAGAGAGCCTACTTCCTTTCTCAGGCTACCATGAAGCATATTGTTGCTCATATCAAGGTACTGAAGATACCTTGATCTAAAAAGCTGATGAGGAATGGAGCCAGTGAAATTATTGTTCATCATTTCAAGGCGAACCAAATTACTCAGATTGGTAAACATAGCAGACGGAACTTCACCTACTATGTTATTGAAGGATAAATCAAGCAACATCAAGCTTCTAATAGAAAAAAGTGGAAATAGTACAGTGGAAGATATTGGTATGGGCTCTGGAGATGAAACTAAAGAATCAAGATGCAGAGCAATGACTGATCTTGATTTTTTTGACTGAGCAGAAGAACTGCAAATTACACTCTCCCAGTAGCAACAATCAGAGCTAGAATTCCATGAGTTCAAGCTCAAGTTGTCATAATCTGAAGAAAAGTTGATACTTTTTATCAGGGAAGATTTGAACCCAAGAAGGGCTTGTTTTTGATGATCAGGACAGCACAAGGAAGTGGTGAAGAAGATGAATAGTGGCAACACTAAAATGGGTTTCACCATCTTTTTGGTTTTCATGGTCTCCATTGCTGGATGGAATGGAAAGTGTGGACATCTGAGTTTTTTAAAAGGACAAAAATAGTTCACTTGCTGCAACTTAAAAACAGTATTCCTCAAGTCAACGTTTAGATTCGTCACAGACTAAAAGTTTGAAAAGCAGTGAGTGAAAAAAGAAATGGGTAGGAGTCCCTTTCGTGGAAGGTCTAATTCCCTTGGTAAGAGATTCCATTTCCAGGTGCTAATAATAATATAAGTGAATAGACTAGGAACAATGAAGTTGTGAAGGCGACAGGAATCAATTAACCGATCATTTACTTTGACTTTACTGAAATAATAACATTACTTGTGATACTAGGTGTTGATGGACCTGTGAAGAATGTAACAGGTAACATAGTCTTAGTTACGTATTTCGGATTGATCGGATCGAACGTGAAAAGGAAATAACGAAAAAATGCAAAAATATCTAATTTTGGTTCTATAACGATCCAACAAGCTTTTTAAAGCCGAAACGAACGTGAATCCTCCGACACCTTCACGAAATCTACTTACCAAGACGTAGTTAACGTCTTTTTGTAGTTTTCTTAAAACGTAAATATCTGAATAAGTCAGCTTAACCTTAAGTTCACAAATTACTTCAGCAAAAGACCTTAACCTATATATATAGCTTCCATATCGGGTCTTCTCGTTACGAGCTCAATATAGATTTGGTCTACACTTACTGGGGTCTATTTTCTTGCTGAACTTTGACCCATTAATCTAGATCCTTTACTAAACCACTTTGTTATCTTTATTTAGATTAAATTTACGTAACTTAACATTTAAGTTATTAAAAATTGATAAAAAGCGATTAATTGTTGTCCACCTTATAAGAAAATATCTTACAAAGAACTCAGTGAAACTTGCATAGGGAGTAGTACAGAAGATTGCAAGTGTATTTCCACATCTGTCTTCTTTGTATGGATGCTCCAGTCAACCAGTCCTCCTAGTATAATAATCTCCTCTTTTGTATTTGGAAATTGGATTGGATCGATGCCTAACCAGATATTATTCCACGCGCTTAGACATTTCTTGTCATATCAGTGGAATTCTAACATTTCTTGTCATATCAGTGGACTTGTAAGGAAAGATTTGATTTTGATCATTGTCTTGAAGGAAAGACTTGATTTTGACCATTTACTTGAGAAAATCCATATGAAGTAGCTGTAGAGTAGATGTGTATAGGTAGAAACACCATCCCTCTATTGATAGGTTCTGGGAAATGGATCAGTTTCAGGTAAACACAAAGTAATTAATCAATAAAACAAATTAGGATTTGGAAAGTGCTTATGTTGAGGAAAAAAAGAATAGGATTTGCTTGGAATTGATGGTTCTCAGCAATGGTGTAGAAGAATGGGGAAGATGGCTACTTGGATCTAAAGACATGGTCTTCGGTATCTTTAGTTAGCTCCTCTTAGTTGGAATTTCAGCTGAAAGAGTGCAAGTAGATAGAGAGCTTTAGTTAGTTAGGCATTGAAATGTTGTATTAATTGTGAAGAGAGGAGTTCTTCATTTCTACTATTAGTATCAGCAATTGCTGCTAAGAAGGAGAAGGAGGAAGAACAAACTTGGATTGATTGCAGGGTGGCTCTAATGGGATGAAAATGTTGGATATTTTTTACTTTTCTCATAAAATTGGACAATATTTAATTGCAGTTTTCGGTTTTTAACTAAATTATTGTTTAAGTTACGTAATTTGATCTGGATAAAGATAATAAAGTGGCCCAATAAATGATCTAAATCAATGGGTCGAAGTCTAGTAGAAAATAGATCTCGATCAGTGTAGATTGGACCCATATCGGACCTGTGATGGGGAAGCCCGATATGGATGCTATATAAAGAGGTTAAGGTCTCCTGCAGTTGCTCGTACCATTCATAAGTATAAGGATTCTCTGACCCATTAAGAGAGCTTATGTTTTGAGAAAACTATAGAAAGATATTAACCACGTCCCAGTAAGGAGTTCCCGTGAAGAAGACGGTGGATTTGCGCTTGTTTCGACTTCAGAAAGCTTGTTTGAAGTTCAGGAATCGAAATCAAGTATTTTCTATATTCCTTCGTTTGTTACCCTTTCACGTTCGATCTGAGATACGTAACTAAGGACCCATTACGTGTTACATGTGGTATCAGAGCAGTTACGTGATTAGGTGGCTAAAAACGAAGATTTTTTGGTTTTTCCTCCATAAAGTTTTTGAAGAATAACTTTCTGTTTCTCAGTTTTTTCTTGCTTATGAGTGCATGAAATTGGTATAAATGTGTTTAGCCTTGAAAAACGGGGTGAAAACGAGCCTAAGAGCTCGAAAAATCAGTCCCGAACTCACCAAAAATCGCCCAGACGGTTGGGGGCGACGGAAACTGTCAGGCACATGTAACCCACGCGCCTAACAATGCATAGTACTGCCTCGAAGGGCAGTTAGTCTGGCGTTGCATGCACCAGCCAACGGTCGCCACGTGTATGGATGATGGCGTGCCACGTGTCGGCGCGTGTAATGCACACGCTGGGAGATGAGGGTGCGTGCACCACATGTGCACAACACATTCTGGCACGCGCCTCCCCTCCCACACAAGCAATGACATCACGGTGACGTCAGTGCAACAGTGAACGCTGACGTCAGCAGTTACAGTAAATTCCCAAAAAGAAAAAATTTCAGATTTCCTATAAAGGTGCCTCGGGATGTTTTGGGTCAATTTCCGGGTCCAGAAAATTTTTAAAGTGAAATTTTCCATTTTTCTAGATTTATTATATTAGAAATAAATTAAAGTTTAACTCTAGAAAAAGGAATTTCAAGTGAATTTTCATACTTCGGACATCACATGAGGGAGATACTTCAAGTTTTCATGTCTCGGGTCTTATGTTCAGTGTTTGGGATAGCATGATAGTCACTCAGAAAATGAATTAAGACATTCTAAAGCTATTTTTGAGTGAATTTCGTGCCACAAACTTGTCGTAAGGGAGATACATAACGTTCTCGTGTCTCGAGTGGTTGGTTCAGTGTTCAGTGACGCACGATAGTCGCTCTATTGAGATTTTCGTTACGAAAGTCTCAATTAAAGTTTTCAGAGAATGTCTTCAGCACGAATGTGTGACAATGAGACTGTGCATTCGGGTTTTTTGCATTTATTGATGCTACATTGTCACATACCATATGCCCATAAATAATGTGAGGATAATATAAAGATGTAATCCTTGTATTTGTGGACTTTTTGAGTGCTGATGAGGATATAGTCATAACAGTGGCCTTTCGAGTCAATATTTTGAATTGTTCTACTTGCACGTTAGGGGATGTCTCTGGTTTCATGTTTGGTTATTCTACCCACTGGTGTTAGCCTTATATGGTATTTTGAGATATGTATAAAAGCATTAGATAGAGGAAAGTCATTGCTTGAATGATCTATCTACCCACAGGTGGTAGTGTTATGAGAGTTTATGGTTTGTACTCTGATCACTTTTATGTAGAGATCTAGTTGCATATATTATAAATTCAGCCCACAGGTGTTTCATAATATATGTGACTAGATTCTCGGTAAAGATACTACTTGATTGCTTTGAGTATCGCTGTTATCCTGCATTTGTGCTGATCCTTACTTTATCATTATAAAGTCACCTTTTCTGTCAACTAAATCAGTGTCACCATTGAAACCCTAACCAGTTTCTAAAGAGATGACTGAAATGGATATGGCCATATGGACAGATAGGCTATCTCCACCTACATCCATGAGCTCGAAAGCTCATAAAGCAACTTATGCAGCTTGGGATTGATCTAACAAATTATTATCGATAACCATTAAAAGATCCATACCTGACCATCTGCTTAGTGGACTTCCAGACACAGACATAACAAATGAGTTTCTTGGTAATGTCTCCCAGAGGTACACGGTCTCACCTAATGTTGAGATAAGTGCCTTGATGAAAGAATTATTCTCCATAAGGTATACAATAGAAGGGGGAGTAATGCTTTGATTGCCTATTGTGTTATTGAGGAGGAGAAACTCAAACTCGCTGCTCTTATGACTCTCGAAGCAACTAAAGGGAAGGTAAAGGTGAAGCACGCTAAGATTAAAGATAGAAAATCCAAATCTTGTCCACATGCTGATGCTGGTCAATCTAATGTTGGCAAAGGTCCTGCGAACATAAAGAAGCCAGCCATATAAGGTCTGGAAGGGAAGACTGAGACCATCAGGTAACTCCTTGGCTTATCAATTTATGAATTTAATTTGGCAGTAGTTACATTAAGTTCTAGGTGATTAGATAGTGAAGCATCTGATCAAGGTGCTTCCACAATGCAGAGGTTCATATCCAAGATATAGCCAAATAAAGGAAGGAGAAATTGATGGTTAACATCAATGAAGAAGCGGATGTAAAAGCTATACAAGATGTATGTACTGAACCTGCTGCAAGGTTCATTTTAGTTTTACACGACACATTTTATATTTGATCTTTGTATCAATTTTGGACAAAGAAGGTTAACATTTTGTATTAAATGCTTATGTTGTACAGTTGTTGTTTAATGCAAAACATAATGGTACAACTTTCTTGTCATATGGTTTGTATAAAATGTGTCTGACCTCGAATTAGTTATATCCTTCTTCGTATCTTGCCAAACAAGTCAAGAAAGACGACTCCGATAAAGAATAAGTCATACATGTTGTGACATAAAGGTTAAGCCACATTTCTAGAGCTAAGGTTGAGAGATTGATTAAGGAAAGCATTCTCTTAATTCTAGATTATGATGATCTGGAAGCATGTGTTGACTGTTGCAGAGGTAAGCTGATTGAAATAAGGATAAATAGGTCAACTCGTGTTTCTAGCTTGTTGAGTCTGATACATAAGGATAGCTGCAGACCTTATACAATTGCATTGTGCAATTCCAGGAATATTCTGGCATTTGTTGATGATTATTCCCATTGTAGTTTATGTGTTCTTGCTTAAAGACCAAAGGTTGAGAACCGATTGGAAAAATTCATCAAGATAGTTAGATCTAATCGTAGAGGAGAATATCATGGCAAACATGATGTTTCAGGACATGAAAAGGTCCGTTTGCCAGATATATGTAATCTGTTGAAATAGTGACTCAATTCATTATGTCGGGAAGTCCCGAGCAAAATGGTATGTTGCCGAAAGGCATAACCGCACCCTAAAGGACATGAAGAAGTTAATGTAGAACATGACTGATCTACTTAATTAACTGGAAGAGTGAAAATCCAGCCTTACACACATTTGTGTATGGGGCTACCCTGCTGAGGTAATATAATCCTTACAAAGACAAATTGCAACCCCGTTCCGCTCATTGCTATTTAATAAGAATATCCTGACCACACTAAAGGCTACAGATTCTACTGTAGAGAAGGGTGGCCAGAATAGTGAAATCACAAACAATTAAGTTTCTGGAATACGATGTCTATGATGATGGCGGGCCTTTTGATCCTTCAGGTTATAGACAGGAAGGATACTCCAGTTACTACGTACCCGCCACTCATACAGTCGAATTCGGTGGATTTAGGTCTTTGTACAATTCTTGTACGGGAATAAGAACTCATACCGGTACACACAGAGGTTCCTGGGGGTACAGGATCTAATGTCGTTGTATAGATCCACTGGAGTGAGACAACCTGCTATCCCATATGATAACATAATCTATTTGGTGAACAGGACTATAATGTTAGACATGTTACAAATCCAATTATTTTTACAAAAGCTGTTTCTGGACCCAATGCGAATTTTTGGTGGGATGCAATGAATGTCGAGACGCAATCCATGAAGTATAGTAAGGTCAGGGAGCTAGTTGATTTGTAGGCCATTCGATATTGTCATTCGAGTCATATTTGTCTTAAAGAGGTCCCAGACACTGTTTTATAACATTGAATTTAACTC
>JAOQMM010000171.1:819-19223 GCA_027563515.1 Erythroxylum platyclados | reverse complement strand
AATCAAGCACGACCCTTTTGGCAGACATCCATTCCAGGGTGATTGGGAGGTTGATTATGAGCAGAAAGAGAGACATACTTCAC
Organism: Erythroxylum platyclados; assembly: GCA_027563515.1. Lineage (NCBI taxonomy): Eukaryota > Viridiplantae > Streptophyta > Magnoliopsida > Malpighiales > Erythroxylaceae > Erythroxylum > Erythroxylum platyclados. Next base: position 19,140 of record JAOQMM010000171.1, on the reverse strand, counting down.
TAAATGATTAAAGCACATATCATTTTGGTCGGAAGGAGAATCAAAACATGGCAGAACCATTGCTGTTTACTTTTCATAAACCTGTTTAACTCGGAAAAATTGTTCAAAATTCAACTGCAGTTGTACAAACAATTGCAATGCTGATACACAGCCGTATCTCAGCAAGTTCTATGATCACTGGAATTTATGATTTCGAATGATTCCGAAACAGGTTTCCACTATTTAATCTCATCCAATTTACAGACTTAAAGAAAGCAGCAAGTTATCCTTCTATGGAGGCCCCTGATTGTTGCTTAGGCTCCTTATCCAACACTGTTCGACATCCTTAATAACCATATCCTGAGAAAAACATAGGAAAAGAGAACTCAGTACCTATCAGGCAAATGATCTGAAGAGAGGAAGAGTAAACGACATAGCCACTACATAGTACAGTACAAACCTGAATTGTCCATGGGATTGCCAGCAGGCACGGGCTCAGGCTCCTTGATCTCAACAACTACACAATCAGACATTAAGAAAGTCTTGGCCACGGATGAAGCATGCTCCAGGCAACATCTTACCACCTGAAAGAAAAATTAAGCAACTTCTCAAAGCTTACTTGGAATAAACACAGAATTGAGTTATTAAATGCGTATCTAAAATCCTATTGTTTGTGTGCAATTCCATGCAGCTTCCAAACAAGAATAGGATAATGAAAACCACAGACCAATTCCAACTCCAATATGAATCTCTAAATCAGATCACTCACCTTGGTTGGGTCAATGATTCCTGCAGCCATTATATCTTCATAGTTTCCAGTTGCTGCATTATAACCAAATCTAGGATTGTCACTGGACAGCACCTGTAGAAAACAAACATAAACATTAATCACCATTGATCCAACAATAGAGCCATTCTTCAACTATGTTCGAGGCAACTACAGACCTTCTCACTGACAACACTTCCATTAACACCAGCATTCTTGGCAATTAATTTAAGAGGATAGCTCAGAGCCCTCTTTACAATGTCCGCTCCAACCTGTGACCAAGGACAAGCAATTTAGAAGCATACCCTAAAGATAGAAATTGAAAAAGCTAGCACTTATTGATGCTTGTGAAGAAACACAATTTCACGTAACACACCTTCTCTTCATCATTGTCAAAGCTATCCTTAATGGCATCCACCTTTGATGCAAGTCTCAATAGAGTGCATCCACCACCAACCACAATACCTTCCTCGACAGCTGCCTGAAAAAAAACATTCAGATTACAATAACTAAGTGCTCTCTGGAATTCACCTCGGTTTGGCAAGAATAGAGAGCAGTATTGCCGAGGTAGATCACCTTTGTTGCATTAAGTGCATCCTCAACTCTAAGCTTCTTTTCCTTGAGCTCTGTTTCAGTTTGTGCTCCAACCTTTAACCATTAAAACAAATTTCATTAAAAAAAAGCATAATCCACAGAAATTATAAAACACTTCATTTGCACAAAATCACCTGTATCACAGCAACACCGCCAGACAGCTTTGCAATCCTTTCATTGAGTTTTTCCCTTTCATAATCTTGTTCTGCAGCCTGCATTTCCCATTAGTCATTATTACACTATCAATAATCAATAGAAATACAAAGAAAGCGACAAAATAGTAACAAGACTGTCCACATCTTTTACTCTAGAATAAGAGAAAGAAAGTCCTACATCTATAAGATTCCTAATTTGAGCCACTCTCTTGTTTACAGCTTCTTGGGTGCTGCCATCTCCCACAATTGTAGTTGTATCCTTGGTTAGGACAACTTTAGAAGCATGACCCAAGACCTCCTTACCAACTTTGTCCAAGGCAAGCCCCACTTCATCTCTGACTACAATGCCTGTGAGAAAACAAGATAAAATATCAGGATACAAGAAGGAATGATCACATTCCTAGTCAACAAAGACCACCGAACAAACAAAGCAAAACTTAGAGATTGGCCTGTGCTAACCTCCAGTTAGAATAGCAATATCATCAAGATACTGGCTCTTTCGGTCTCCAAAACCAGGAGCTTTAAGAGCTGCAATCTTCAAAGCACCCCTTAGCTTATTTACAACAAGAGTTGCTAGTGCCTCTTGTTCAATGTCTTCAGCGATTATCACAATAGGGTATCCACCTCTAATTGCATCCTCCAATATGTTGATTAGATCCCTTGCATTTGTAATTTTCTTATCAACAAGAAGCAACTGGAGACAAAAAAGTATATTAGCATCAATTTACCAGAAATAAACTTTTTGTTCAGGTGTTTTTAAAACCAGACAGACCTTGCAGTTCTCATATTCAACTGCCATTTTCTCACTATCGGTAACAAAGTAAGGTGAGATGTAGCCGCGATCAAACTGCATCCCCTCAACAACATAGAGGCTGTTGTCAGCACTTTTTCCCTCTTCAAGGGTAACCACTCCCTTACGGCCCACCTTGCTCAAGGCCTCAGCTATCATGTTGCCAACCTCGTAGTTGTTACCTGCACTAACAGCAGCTACATCTGCAAGCTCACTGTCCTCAACCTGCAATGACATACCAAATAGTTTCATCAAATACGGACATAAAATCATTTAAGAAATTATGCCATCCCCAAAAGAACATTTCCATTACCTCTTTTGACATCGACCTGAGTTCAGTCACTAAAGCCTTTGAGGTTTTCTCAATGCCTCTAGTAATTAACACAGGGTTTGCACCTGCAGCCACAACCTGGCAAATGCAACCTCAATATTAGATGACGACTAGTGTCCAAAAATCTCCAAAGAAAAGACTAGTTTAGAATGTAGATAGGAGCACAGACCTTGACACCTTCAGCAATAAGGCCTTGAGCAAGAACAACAGATGTAGTAGTCCCATCACCAGCCAAGTCATTTGTCTTAGCAGCAGCCTGTCTCACTAACTTAGCACCAATGTTCTCGACGGGATCCTCCAATTCAACCTAAGAACTCCAAATAAAGCAGTCACTACTTTAATATTCAACTAATTTAAGAAACCAGAAGAGGAGATGACACCACATTAGATAAAATGAACATGAAAACCACCACAAGAGTAATGTTAAATTTGCAATGTTGAATCGAGTAAAATAGCTGTGATTACCCAAATGAAGTTCTTACATGCAAAGGTATTCTACTGAAATTGAAAACTGCAACATGGTGATACGAAACAGAATATGTTTGGTTTTCTTCAAGTTAAATGTCTAGTCTTCCACAAGTTGCATGAACAACTCAAAATAAGGAAAAATTACCTCCTTAGCAACAGTGACACCATCATTAACAATCTTAGGTGAGCCATATTTGCTTTCTAAGACAACATTTCGGCCTTTAGGTCCAAGTGTAACCCCAACTAGATCTGCAAGCTTGTTGACACCAGTCTGGGAGGAGAATACAAAAAAAAAAAACAAAACAAAACTTGAAACAGATGATGACAGGTATAGCACAAAGAATGATGCTACATTGGGCAATAAAAATGCTTACTTGCAGTTTCTTAATAGCAGAACCGTCCTTGTTGAAATGTAAGTCCTTGGCCATAGAACAAATACTAGTGGAGCGTGATCTAGGTAGGGCAACATTATGCTTCCTACCAAAAGAGCTTCCAGAAATGGAGGACAAAGATGACAACTTTTTGACACGAGTGTTTGGATTTGGAGAAGCCACCAAGGACCCAATTGAAGGCATGGAAGTGAAGGTTGATGCCATGGATGCTCTGAAACTAGAGCAGAGCAACTGATGAGTTAAACTTAAAAACACAAAATAAAACCATCCAGTGCAGTGAAAGAAAGTGAGATAAAATCAGAAACAAAGTCAAGGAAGGATTTTGAAAGAGAAAATCAAAAGCAAGCAACTAGTCAACAAACGCACCGAGAAAAGAGAAGAATTCAACCAGGAAATGAGTAGCCAACCTCAAAAGAGAGGAAAAGAAGATAAAACGTTAATGGGGTAGGTAGGGTTTAGAAGCAGGAGGGGGAATTAGCAGTACTCTCTTGAACCTTCCACTAAATCTGGACCCTTGATTTTATTCAGTTGGCCGTCTTCCTTCAAAGAACACTCTAGAATCTTTCCCTTATATATATATATCTATATATTATAAAAGTTGTACGATGATTGCTTGTCTGTTTCTTGCACAAGAAAAAATCGATTCTTTTTTTCTTGAAAAAAAAAAAACTTTTTTAATGGGTATGGGCTCTTCCAAACACTTTGGGCTTTTCTTTCTGCTTTAAGCTTCACTCAACTTGCAAGTGGAAGAATTGAAGATGACGAAGCATGTTACTACTGTATGTGTTGTGTTAGTCTTGTTTTTTGCTCTGTTCTGTTCTGTTTGATCTCCAAAAGAACATAACATTTGATGCCATATCTGTCTGTGTGTACAGAATGATTAATGTAACGTTGCTCTGGAGAATAAAAAAAGACAGCAAATTCTGGTAAGAGTAAGAGGCATTCCATATATAACTGAAGGGAAGTAGAAGTTGCAGCAGCAGCAGCAGCGCGTATATAACCATTAATGGCTGAGGGTTGAATCTAACTAATGCAAAAAAAACTAGAAGATAGAAACAAGAAAACAAAACTCTTCTTAAGTTACAGAGCGTAGTGAAGCTTCTTTATCTGATACCACTTGAACTTCATGCGTAATCACAGTAATTGTAGTTTTTTGGTCTTCATCACCAACTTGCAAAGGCTCCAAAGAATCCACAATGTCTCGCATTAGAGGCCTTGCTTTTGGATTTCTGTTCAAGCAGTGATAAGCTAACATTGCAGCCTTATGGATTCCTTTAATGGGATAATCTCCTTCTAACCTTGGATCAACTATGTTGAGCAGTTTCTTCTTCTCTTTCAGCAAAGGATGAGCCCAGTCTGCCAAGTTCTGCTCTCTTGCTGGTCTTGATTTGTCCAAAGATTTCCTTCCTGTCAGCAGTTCAAGTAGCACAACACCAAAGCTGTATACATCACTTCTTGGTGTCAGATGGCCTGCACTCAAAAGAGCATCATCAGGCAAGCATTTATTTATCGGCTTCTTTTCCAGTTCATATGGAGATATATATCTATGTATATATGGACAACAATTGCTATCTTCTTTCTTTCAAGTGTATATTCATGACATTTAGCTTATTCAAGGCTAAATCATATTGAGGGCACAGGCTTGAAAACCCTTCCGACAAATACTAGTGATGACACAGAAATACGTACGGACCATTCGGGGGGGTACAACTTGCCTGTCATAATATATTCAGGTGCCGCATATCCATAAGTTCCCATTATGCGAGTGGAAACATGAGTTTTGTCTCCCATTGGTCCATCTTTTGCGAGACCAAAGTCGGAGAGCTTTGCATTATACTCCTGTTTATGTATAACAAGAAATCATTAACTGTAGTCTCACTCAAGTTTTGATGAGACCAAATAATGAGATGTATATGTGCATATATATCTGTTTCTGCATAAATTGGCAAATAGTATCTAATGTCTCTACAGAAGAAACGAACGTCTAAATTTAAGATTCATGAGGTGAATGCAGAAACCACTCAGCAGCACGGTTAAAACCTAAAAGGAACTTGAACTAGGAATAAGTTCTTGTTGTTCACAACAGATGCATTATGAAGAGGAGTAAGTCGGAATGATCTTCATAATTTCTCCATGAGTATATTATAAACCCCAAGTTAACAGGAAGCAAAAGCCTTCTCCTTAGTTATGAAGTTTGTACGTTCAAACATGGAGAGAAAAAGAAGGGAGGTGTTTTGGCTTTCAATGAACTCACCAGGTCTAGTAGAATATTAGATGTCTTAAAATCTCTATAGATTACAGGTTTTTCAGCTTCATGGAGAAAGGCGAGTCCTTTTGCAGCACCAAATGCAATCTTCATCCTAACAGACCATGGGAGAGGATGCAATACTCCTGCAATAGAAGTCACAAGTAGAGATTTATCCAAAGAAAAAGAGACACAGAAGGAAAAGCAGAGAGCCTGGTCCAATCTATCATGTTTGACAAATTTGGATAATTTAAATATGTTGGAGGGCAGAATTCTAGCATTAATAACAGCCTGAACATCTCTGCATATATCATTAGCAGAATTGCACAAAAGTCCAAGCACGTTCCAAGAGACAATAAACATATGTTATTCAGGATAATTCCTAATCAAAAGAAAGATCTTTAGATTGTTGTGCATCTCATTTAATTCAACGTGGCAAATTTCTACCACTTCATCTTTCCATACTCGACATCCTTGAAAGTGAAATCTAATAAAGGCTTCTAGAGGTCACTCTGATGCATTTTTTTGTCACTATCTTTCAATTGCTTTCGGGTCCAGAATAGAGTATTATCACACAAGAGAATACATACCATCAGATGGCAATATTCTAACTTTTCCAATCTAATTACACCAGCAATGACTTTAGCTCTTGCCCTTCTGTGAATCTAAGTTTGCAGTAGTTCCATTGAAGGAAGGGATGGAGGTAAGGTCCTTCAGATTCATAAAATGCCCCTCTTCTAAACCATTGACTATTGTGTTTATTGTTCTCCTAGAAAATTCTCTTGTTCACGACTTTTTTAGATTTTACCTTTCTATTGTTCTCATGAGTATCTTGTAATCAACTACTGAGTAACAAGTGCTCTACAAGTCATAATTACCTACAGTTTGAGCAGAAAATTAATAAGCACTTACGCGAGAATAGATTGTTTTCCACACTACCCCGAGCCATATATTCATAAATGAGAACTCGATGTTCGTCTTCGCAGCAGTATCCAATCAATTTGACCAAATTTGGATGAGAAAGCTGGCCCAAAAATATGACTTCTGCCTAATAATACTCAAGATACATGGATCAAATTCATGGAGTAAGAGAAGAAAATATATGCATTGGGGTGGGTGATATGTCTTATTAATGACATTAGCTTTTAAGCAGAAATATAAAAAAGGAATAAGATCAAAGTATTACCAGCCATTCTCTGTGGCCTTGATAGCTGTTATCACCATCATGGACCTTGACAGCAACTGGAAGTGGCTCAAGTCCTTCTCTTAGATCCTCAGTAATGAACCCCTTATAAACGCTGCCAAATCCTCCTCCGCCCAACACACGGTCATGCCTAAAGTTTCCAGTGATCACTTTTAATTCATCAAAAGTAAATGCAATCAATGGATTTGCAGCCAAGTCTCGACGGAGGTCTTCTACTTCTTCAGGATTTGAAGGCAATTTTCTGTCATCCTTCACTGGTTTCCCTGATGCATGTTGATCTATTGGTGACTATAATATATAACAAAGTTCAGTATAGAGCTCTATAGCACATGAAGTTCTGAATTTCATAGCATACTAGGGCCTTCAAAATCATTTGCAGTTGAATGTAATCTGGACTGGAAGAACCATATCCAGAAGAACTAAGAAGTTAATTTGACGATTTTGAGAAACAGAATAAGCCATATTTGTTAAACAAAGAAATAAAAGGATATGAATATTCATCATATAATATTAAAAGTAAAAAGGTTAAGATAAGCATCAGCCCACAACAATTGGAAGTGTTCACTTTCCACATAAGGGAGGGAATAAAAAGGTCACCACCTTTCGAAGTGGGAAACAACCAAACAATGAATGAAAAGCTACATCTTTTTCCATTTTTTCATTATTTGAAGTTGCAGAAACTAGACAGACCCGATTCTTGTCTGATCAGTATTTTCTATTCTGATTCATGCGAAAAGAGACAAGAACAAAGAGACTGAGAAACAGGAGAAAAGCAAGGAAAAAAGAGAGAATTTACAGAAGATTGTGTCTTGTATAATATTATAAAAGAATTAGTCATCAAGATCAAACTTTTGTCTCTAGAAATTAGAAAAACCCTCTGGTACGAAGCTAAAAGTTAAATCTTCAGACCATAAATTCTAAAATAGAGAAAAACAGGGTATGAACCAATCCACGCAAAATCATGCTTGTTTTTAGGTTATTGCAATGGATATCAACCTGAGAAAACAGGGTATGAACAACAAGCTTCGTAATAACACGAAAGATGAAACCAACCTGGCTTTGCATTAGCAGATACTCTGTGAACTGAAGGCTCCATTCCACACCAACAATTTCCCATTATTACAGAAGAACAGGAACAAGCACAAAAGAAGTCTAATTTCACCTCCAGCAACAACAACAACAACAATCCATCACTTGGAAGAAACGACACCTAATGTAGATTAATGAGACGAATTTAAGTCAAAATAAGTGGAGACAAACACTTGCAGAAACTACGTTATCTTCTATGAAAATGAGAGGCTTGAAGCAAAAGGGTTGATGAGAGAGAAAGCAAGGGAGAAAATTTTTGTTGTTGTAATGGTGGGAACGATACGAATGATGAGTTTTTGAGTGTTGAAGTGGGGGCTAGCTAGTGCTTTGGCTATGGCGGAGGTGGGCCCCCCAAAGAGGCATTGGTAATTGGTTTCTTCTCTAGTGTGGTTTCTGTAAAAATACAAAAAACGAAAAACGTGTTAGGCTTTTGTGGTCATTCTCTTTTAGTGCGCATTTTAATTTCCCACCAATCTCTTTCCATCACACTCATCATCTTCTCTTCTGCTGTTAAAACCATTTATTATTATTATAAAAAGCTCGCATTTACAAGAAACTCAGCAACTGCTTTACCTACCATCTTTGCTTCATGTATTGTCAATAAACTCCATCACTACTCAGCAAAATCATCTCTTCTGATCATAAAAGAACAACTGTAATTAACCATACAAGTAAATCTGATGTGGGTATTGCCAAGTTTCAATTTTTATGCGATTGAACTCAAAAATATCAGATCTTTGTGTTCTCTTCGGAAAACAAGGACAAAACGACAACAAAGTACGACACAAGTATCTCTTTTGGTCCTCTCTGGAAACAGGTGTTTTCCTTATCAAAACAAGAACCCAAAACTCCATTTTTTCTAAACTCGTGGTTAAATATTCAACACCAGTCTTGAGAAGCCTTGTTATCATACTTTTTTTATTTATTCATTAGTCTTTTCTTCTGAATATAGTTAATTTAATAAGAAGAAAAAAAACAGGAACTTGAAACCAAGAGAGTGATTAGAGATGAGCATGAAGTTGCAATTTTAATGGCCTACAAAGAATCATGGGTATGAACATGTCAACTCATGGAAGAAATACCAAACTGCCGGTACAGTGCACTTGCCCCCCATCCTGAGTACGATGATGATGATGATGATGTGTTAAACTATCATATGATTCAAGGCCCAAGGCTATACTGAAGTAAAAATTCATATAACATTTTTTTGGTTACCATTCCCAAATCCGGTTCTGCAAGTGCATTAGTTTGAACACATTGAGAAAGGGAGTACAGAAGAACAGGAAAAAGGTACATGTGGGTTTTAATTTTAACAGTTTCCACCGCCAAACTTGAACCAATGAGTAGAGAATTGAACAGAAATGGAAAAAGAAGATACGCGTGATCTGGACAGGAATACCCCCTTATTCGAATGCTATTGGTTATATGAAAACATTCAAGTGTACAAGCAGCAGCATTGATCTGTGTTCCATATCAAAGTGTGTGCATGTTTGCATATCTGTACCAAACAGTAAAATTAGTGCAAGAACACTTCTCCTACACTGTTTCTGAAAGATCAATCTCCTTAAAGCTAAATTACCAATAAAATGAATAACCTGGTAACTAGGAATGTTAACGAACTAGTCAAAGAATTATTATCTGTTTCTTTCTGACTTTAACGTATAGAGGAAACAAAATCTGTCACTGTCTTTCTCTTTGTGGATTCAACACAGAACTTGGAATGTTAGTCAATGGCGGGTCCAATCTCATCGCACGTCTGGCTATCTGTCCTTGCTTTGTTTCTGGACTAGAAAAGCCCTGGAAGATGAGAAGACGTAGTTTGATAAGGACGGATATGAAAGGACAAAGCTGAACTCCACTTGGTTGCCGTGTCTTTGAACCCACCAAACCAAAACAAACCAAACCAAACCGAATGCCAAGTCAAAAATTGTCGCTTTCTGCAGATACTAATGCTTTACAACTAATGGCAACTGATATAATCATGACTTTAAGCCATTTATCTATGTATCTATCTATCTTAGGTGATTAAAGGTCGAGTAATACACAAGTTTTTGTTAATCATAATCATCATCATAATTCGTTGGTATATACTCCACAAACAAAACTAAAGCCAACTAAGTCAGTATCTTCTCTGGTTACATATAATGGCAATTAAGATGGATAACCAGATAGATAGGTAGATAGTTAACTAATTGGGAAGTATAATTGATCATGATCATAACGTAATGCCTATAACAAAAATGATTTTATGTTAGTTTTGATTGAACCACATGATTACCATCAGTAAATTTCACATTATAGCCCATAGTAGAAAAGTTAATTAATTTACTGGTAATGAGAATACTGATACTCTTAAAAGACAATAATGGCTTCTCATATTGACTTGACACTTATTGTACAGATAATTAGATGGTAATATTGGAGTATTATTATTGTTAATCTTTCACTAGATGATTATAAATACTGGTTTTGGTACATTGCAGATGAACTAGGTACAATTATAAACAACCTTTTCAATAATACTATACCTAAATGCATCTTGTTGGAAGGTCAATCATTTCATCCAATGGTTTATTCTGAACTTGGTCCCTCCCATTCCAAGATGGTCATATGCTTATTTCAGGATCCATAATCATTGACTTGGAACTGGGACCAAAAAAGCTTTTGTTTTCTGGACATATTTCATGCTTTGCTTTGCATGGCCACAAATTCCATGCAACTTTGAGAAGAAAAACACATTTTTCATCTGCTATTGTACATTATAACCTAATTATGTACAATACTAATTCCATCTGCATAAATGAAATACTAATCCTATCTGCATAAATGACTGACTTCATTCAGACCTATACCTGATACAATCTTTCACATGCAATCCCTGAAATAATCTTTCTTTGGCTAGGGATAAATTGCGGATTGAACTACCTGCAGATTATCATGTACAGTTGTTCTTACTTTCTTTACCTATGGAATTTTGACAAGGAGGGTAGGTAACTGTTCATCCATTTCTGCTTTCTTAGTGTAAAGGAGTGCATATGTATGCAATATGTATGCACTACTAACACTATAATAGAATGATTTGCCAGCCTCTCGTAGCACCAAAAGTAAGTTTATACATATCCAATAAGTTCCATTTTTCTACTTGTACGATTACTATTTGTTTTACTCTTGGGTGATATTAACTGGAGTAGTCATTAAATCAATTCAACCAAATCATCCATCAGACTATTATAATGTCCCCAGGACAGGAATTTTTTTTTCTCTGTTGCACTACATTTCCTGCTTACCAAAGCAAGCAAGGTACTTTAGTTGAATCAAATTATGATGATGCAGAGCATAACATAATGAATTTCTGAGAAAAATAATCCGATTCCAATCGACAAAGCAATTCTTCTTTTTTGTAGTTCTTCATATAGAGCAGGTTCAATGATGCAAGTTTTAGTGTGTGCAAGGTAAAACTTGAATTGTAAGTTCTTGAATGAGGCCCTTGATTATGAACTTGTGATTATTCAATGAGATTGAAACTCAATTTACGCAATGGATTAGTGAATCGATGAGTTTTAGTAGGTTTGATCATTGCTTTAATTTCTTTGTGAAGTTATAAGAATATTTTTTCAGCAGACTGGCTTTTAGTTGCTACTGTCTAGCTACTTAAGTTTGCAGACAGGTTTATACATTAACCTTTAGTCGGTGATCCTACAAGAGATGTATTTGTGTAGCTTTAGAGGGTTATACTTTAACCTTTAACCTTAACCTGTGATCCTATAATAAAAAACTCAAAATTTCTAACCAAGAGATGTATTTGTGTAAACTGGAAGCATTATCAGGGGTTTTACATTGTCACTGGTCTTCTCTGGTTAGTATAGTTTGTAGTGAAGATTTCATAAGAAAGACATTGCAGCTTAAGTTTCATACCAATACCAGGAGTCTTGTGTCACCAGAAAAAGAAAATGAAGCTATCATCTTAGTAGGCCAAAAAATTATCACAATGAAAAGAAGGAAGGTGGACAGTGGAGAGACAGTCTTCTGAAGAATGATTGAAGTCACATGCATTTCTCTTGGTTGTATTTATGGTATATGATGGAGTTTTATGTAGGTATAATTTGTACCTGATCTAATGCTTAGATAGTGCACTACACCAAGAACGTATTGAACTTCCATAGCTAGAGCTAGCTATCTAGCTAGCTAGCTTTGAAGGGAAAGGATCATCATAGGACTTACAGACGTTATGTCAGTAATTTTTTCTTTTTTTGCAGCCTTGAAAGCCTTTGAACACACGCAACTTTACCATTGAGTTGAATTCTTCTTCTTAAATCATAAGTCAGCCTCCTGGAACACTATTTAATCCCCAACAATCCATGTGGTTCTTTCATGGCAGACATGGCTAGATATCTTCAATGTTTTGGGGGCCTATTTCTCTATCTTTCACTTTCTTTTATTCGCTCCATGTCCAACTCTCATGTGAGGTTCTTTAGCTTTGCCCCAGCAGCAATCTTAGTCATGATTCCTTCTCTTTGTTAACTTCCATATTCGTTTTTTCTTTTGCAGGTTTACATCGTTTATCTAGGACTCAACCATTTTAGTGATCCAATCATCACTTCAATGTCTCATATCCAACTCCTCTCTACTGTCTTTGAAGGGTGTGCTTTATCTTCTTTTCCCTATTTGTTTATCATCATTACATAGCATCTTAGGAATTTATTGATTGTTCTCTTTGCAATTTCTCCTTTAGTGAAGAAGAAGCTAAGCAATCCATGCTCTACAGCTACAAGTATAGTTTCTCTGGTTTTGCAGCAAAAGTCAGTTCAGTACAAGCATCTTCCCTGGCCAGTAAGAAATTAGAATTTATAATAGTTTACATTTTGGACACATTGGTTCATCAGGATGATTCTTGACAATAGCTTAAATTGAGTGTGTTGTGACAAGAAGATAGGAATTGCATGCAGACATAACAGGAGTTGTATCAGTATTCAGAAGCAAGACACTGAAATTGCACACAACAAGAAGCTGGGACTTCTTGGGTCTCACCCTGGGAAGCAGAAGCAGAAGCAGAAACAGTGCAGTACCTCCATTAATGCAGCTGAAGTTTGGTGATGGAATTGTTGTGGGGATCTTTGATACAGGTCTTGCAGTTTCATTCTTTAACCTCAAAAAAGTGATTAAACTGTACTTTTTGTAGTACGTACCATCTTATTGGTTTGAATGTGTGATGGTAATGTATAAGGTATATGGCCGGAATCTCCGAGTTTCAAGGAGCAACCAGACGTAGGTCCGATTCCATTTTCATGGAAGGGGCAATGCTTTAGAGGAGAAAAGTTTGAACCGGAAACAGCATGCAACAGGAAGCTAATCGGTGCACGATATTATCTAAAAGGTTTTGAAAAACAATTCGGACCACTGAATGCAACTGGGAATCAAGAGTATCGATCAGCTCGAGACTTTCTTGGACATGGAACGCACACAGCTTCAACAGCAGTTGGATCCATAGTGAAGAACGTGAGCTTCATGAACGGTTTAGGCGGAGGAACAGCCAGAGGTGGAGCTCCAAGGGCGAGGCTGGCCGTGTACAAAGTATGTTGGAGCAAGAACCTTGAAGGGAAATGCGCTGAAGCTGATATACTCGCCGCCTTCGACGACGCCTTGCACGACGGCGTTGACGTGATATCTGCCTCATTTGGTGCAACCCCGCCGCTACCTCCATTCTTTGCGTCAAGTTCTGATATTGGTTCTTTCCATGCAATGCAACGTGGGATTAATGTTGTGTTCTCAGCTGGAAACGATGGTCCTGATCCTTCTCTGGTGCAAAACGTCGCTCCCTGGAGCATATCTGTTGCTGCTTCTTCCATTGATCGTTCATTTCCAACCAAATTAATCCTGAACAGTAACTTCACTGTCATGGTATGGAAGTAGTTAAGAGTACATAAGGAAGTTTCTCAGAGTTTTTTAAACTAAAATTGCTGGTAATTATTGTTCAGGGACAAAGCTTGATCACTGAAGAAAAAAGAGGAAAACTTGTTTCTGCAATTGCTTACTTCACTGATGGGTACTTGCACCTGTACCTGGAACACCATCTCTTTAACTTGATCCTTTTATGAATTATGCATAAACAACCTCAGATTGCATTTTCAGGGCTTGCATGAAGGAGAATTGGAACAAAAGAGTAGCCACAGGGAGGATTATTCTATGCTTCTCGACCATCGGACCAGTTGCAGCAGTTGAAATTGCACAAGCTGCGGTGAAGTTGGCCAATGGATCTGCTCTTATCTTCGTTGAGCCTCCAACTAAGCAGATTGCCAGTGTTGATCCAATCCCAACCATTCGAGTGGATATTAAACAAGGGACTCAGATTCAACATTTTCTTGCCCAGTCCCTCAGGTAAACATTTTTCTTGTTTCAGAATGTTTATAATCGACTTTTGTTCAAGGAATGAAATGGAATAATGAGAAGGTTATGAATCAATGAATACAGACTCCCAGTGTTGCAGATATTACCGAGTAGAACAGTTCTTGGGAAGTCACCTGCACCTGTTGTGGCACCTTTCTCTTCTAGAGGTCCAAGCTCCATTTCACCTGACATTCTCAAGGTGTATATTAATGGAGTCTTCATTCCTTTCTGGATTTTACTGACAGGGGTTTATATATATAGAACTAACCTTTCTTTCATTCTTTAGCCTGATCTTACTGCTCCAGGAATCAACATCTTAGCAGCTTGGCCGCCCAAAACTCCTCCAACTTTGTTACCTTTTGATGATCGATCTGTTACTTGGAATTTTCAGTCAGGAACATCCATGTCTTGCCCTCACGTTGCAGGAGTAATCGTGCTACTCAAATCTGCACACCCTGATTGGTCTCCTACAGCCATAAGATCTGCTCTAATGACAACAGGTAGAGATTTGAAGCAGATTGAACTGGATTTCATCGAAGAAACTTTCTTCTGATATGATCTTGTCCTCTCTTTCTTTTCTCAGCAAGTACAGTGGACACAAGCTTTGACAGTATTCTAGCCGGTGGATCCATGAAAGTTTCTGATCCTTTTGAAATGGGTTCAGGCCATATGAATCCCTGGAAAGCTATAGATCCTGGCCTGGTTTATGACATGACAACCACGGACTACATTACCTTTCTCTGCAACATCGGATACAGCGAAGAACAGATAAGGAAATTGATTCTTATCCCATCCCCTGGAATCGATACGAACTGCACAACCAAACGAAAATCCAATGCAGATATTAATTACCCTTCGATCACAATCTCTAATCTTCAGTCTTCTATGACGATAAAGAGGACAGTTCGTAACGTTGGTCTGAAGAAGACGACGGCATATTTTGGTAGCGTCGTTAAGCCTGGAGGTGTGGACGTGGTGATATGGCCTCAGGTTCTGACATTCTCGTACCTGAAGAAGGAGGCGACTTACTATGTGACGCTGAAACCAAGGAAATGTTCAGAGGGAAGATATGATTTCGGAGAGGTAGTATGGTCGGATGGCTTCCACAAAGTGAGGAGTCCACTGATCGTGCATGTCAATACTATCTGTAATGATGACTCCATTACAGGGCATGATTCTTCTTCTAGTACGAGTATGATGTAGAAGAACTTGTGATTGTGTTTTCTGAGGTTTGATGGTTGTGTAATCTGTGAGTTTTCTTCTTCTTCTTCGTCATCATCTTTTTCTTCTTCTTGAGTTTGAGTTTGAAGCTGTTGGTTCACCAGGTAACTTTGGTTCATCACTTTCCCCCTATACCGATAGAAAAATGATTAATTAAATAGTTATTTACTCGTAATTAATGAATTATTAATGTAATAGCAAAATTTTAATAATTTAACATTAACAAATGATAAGATATAGTAAATGATAATTTTTAAACTTTTTTCTTTTGATAACTATTATAACGATAATATAAAATCCAACTATATATTATATAATCCTTATTTTAGTAGTTTTTATAATCATTAAAATTGATATTATTTAAAATTATTCTTATATAAATAATTAAAAATATGTAAGAATTAGATGGTATAAAATCTAACTACATATCTTCATTTTAATCACTTTTGTAACTATCAAAATTAACATTATCTAAAATAATTGATGGTTTAAAGTATATAAGAATAGGTTTTGATGGTCATGAAAGTTAGCAAAGTTAGGATTGATAATCAATTTAATTTAGTATAAAGTCAACAAATTAAAATTAAATTAACTAAATTTTGAATTAGGCTCAATTAGTTATATTTGATTCAAAAATTAAATAAATATGAATTAAATCATTAAAACGATAGTTAAACTTGAACTGATATA
Organism: Erythroxylum platyclados; assembly: GCA_027563515.1. Taxonomy (NCBI): domain Eukaryota; kingdom Viridiplantae; phylum Streptophyta; class Magnoliopsida; order Malpighiales; family Erythroxylaceae; genus Erythroxylum; species Erythroxylum platyclados. The sequence goes on along the minus strand of JAOQMM010000171.1, from coordinate 2,832 downwards.
AACAATTTGATTAGCTGGAATTAAAGACGATTTAAACCTGATTCAGTTATTGTCAACTCCAATGAAAGTCATAAAAATAATGGCTAAATAATTTTTTCTTATGGTATGATAGTAGTGTTGACAATTTAGTCCAAATCCTACTTTTAAGGGAGTGCTTGGTTAGTTAATTTACGAATAAAGAAATGAGTAAGGAATGAAAAAAAAGATTAGTAATATATTATAATTATATGAACAGTATTTTTATATCTGACATTACTTTATATCCTCCAATATAGTGAAAAATGAAAGTCATATTTATTTCCATTCTTTACTATATTCATTATAATTTTTATCATCATTCTCCCGATTAAACCAAGCACATCCTAAGTTAAGTTTTTGAGTTTAGCAGTTCAGTTGATTTAAAATTAGACTATTTTTAAAATTAAAATTTTCAATAAAATTAATCATAGTTTTGGTATTATAAATTAAAAAATATTAAATTTTGTATATTTTCAAATCTAGTTTAATTTAATCAAAATTTGGGTACTTGATAGAAGTAAAGCTTTGATCATGAACCTTGGTTGGACCCTAGAATAATTTCGAATCAAATTTAAATTTACAGATAACAATAGATTGGGTCAGTCCGACTTCTGCTATCTCTAACTCGACTCGACTTATTATTTTTTTAAGAAAATTTCAAAATGAAGTCACTTTTTAAAAAATGATGTCATTTTGTCAACATGGTTAACTCGAGCCTTTCTTGTTAACTTCGAGCCTGGCTGGAGCAAACCCCAACTCAATTATCAAGCCTATTTGAATCAAAGGAGGCCCGAGTCCAACCCGATTCAACCCAATTTCATCTCAATGTTAGTGGTGGTAGTTGGACACATTGTTTTAAAAATTAGACCGGACTGATTAATTGGACTGAAATAAATATTAACCAACCTAATTTTCGATCGGATTTATATGATATAACCCTTATAATAACAAATCGGCTGGTTTGTTAAAAATTTGGTTTGTTCTCTTTAAGACTAGTTGAAATAAAGACCAACCCTCTTTTTTTACCAAGTAGGACCCTCCGTCTTTTAAACATGTGTGACACACAAAAATTTCTTTATCCTCTCTTCTTTAAGAATATGTGGACCTACCATACATAGGGACTTGTTTTTTTTATTTTTTCTAAATTTTTACCAACTTTTTTTTGTGTTTTAATAAAATAAATTATTGTCGTAAGAAAGTTGAGATTTAATAGGTATATTTCTTTTATTTTAATTTTTAATCATTTTTTAATTCTCACACATTCTAATTAATAAATTATTTTTTAAAATTTATATTCTTTATTTATCTCTTTACATTTTAATTTTAATTTTTATCTTAAATATTATTGTTAAAAAATAAATTGCTATTTTTATCCTTAAAAATACTAAAGTTATTTAATATTACTAATAAATTATATATGTAAAAATTTAGCTTTTTTATTTATCTCCTTATATTTTAATTAAAATTTTTTAAATTATTATTGTTAAAAACTAATTTTTTTATCATGAATTTGTTTATTAAATTGAATTATTAATTAGCATATATAAGCAATTTTGCTTAAAATAATTTAAAAATGTGTTAAAATAATATTGAAACTATAAAAAAGCATGTTTAAAGGACATTGAAAAAAAGTTAAAATAAAATTAGAGTTTTTTCGTTAATTTTCTTTAAACATATTTCAACTTTTAATAATCTTTAAATAAATGACAATATAAAATATAAATTTTTATTATTATTTAAAATTTTATGTTATATTTAATCTTAATCTAAATTATTAGGCTTATTATTAGTTTATTATATATAATAAATCAAATAATTTAAACTAAAATTGAATCTAATATAAATTTTTAAATAATAATAAAATAGGCATTATTTATTCTTATAATTTTTATTTCTTATTTATTATATACTGGTTTTGTAACGGTTTACTATTGGTCGAACCTTTAAATCTTAAACTTTTTCTTTGACCGGTTCAATATCTAATTCGATTTTTAA
>JAOQMM010000169.1:70628-80864 GCA_027563515.1 Erythroxylum platyclados | reverse complement strand
GTATCAGTTGACAACAATAATCACTTCAAATAAAAGATTGTACAAATTGAAATTTCACATAAGTTACTATAGATGTGGAATTAACGGTTAAAAGATATTAATATTAGAATTTTTTAATTTTTAAAAAATACTAATTTAATTAATAATTAATAATTAAATACATATAACATGAATATAACACATCAACTAATTAAATGCTCATTACATGCTAATATGATAGTTTAACTTATTTCTTAAATTTGAATTGAGCAAATTAAACCGGATTTAAGTTAACAATTTATTATAATTATTTTAAATTCTATATTTTGTATTATTTTTAATTTTATATTTTTATGATGATTGGCTTTTTTTCATATTAATTGGGGTTATTATTTATATATGAAATATCTGAAAATTAGTATTAATAAACATAAATAAATTGTTGTTATTTTAAAATTTTATTATTATGATTTTTTTTGACAAGGTTTATGAAAAATTATAAAGTATACAGTGTAGTATACTAATGGACTATTTTGCAATTTTTAAAAATTTCAGGGACTATTTTATAAATTTAAAAAATTGTCCGAAACGGTACCCGGTATTAACCGTTACCGATACAATACCGTACCAAAACTCAATCCAGTACCAGGACCGGTACGGTATTCATAACATTGTGTTTGAGATTAAATCAAATAATAGAGAATTAAAAAGAACAAAAATAACACATGAATTTTCTGTATAGCTACCCTTACATTTGATACAACAAAAATTCTAGTACACTGGTATTATCTTTTTGTGGTGCCATTCTACATATTTGAAGTGTCGCTCATTTTGGTATATTCCGCCTATTCTTGTCATATAAAGAGCTACAAAAGATGTTGGTAGAATAACATCATTAAACTATTGAAGTACCATTAGTTTTGACTTTTGTTTGATAAGATTTGAGTAATTCGTAAAACACCTTCTAATTCATATACAAGCACTTAGAGATTCCGAGGAAAGGATGAAAAAGTTATAAAAATATAAAAAACAAGTATCTGGTAAGCTACTATTAGACCTTTAAGTCCTAACTGCGGAATTGTGCAAGCATTAGGAGCCTTGACCAATGTTTGACACTGGGTGACGGAACTAGGCAAATACTTTCGAGTAGGCAAGGAAAACTAGCATCATCAACAAGTTGGCATGCATTGGTGTACATTGACAAAAATTTTCGAAGAGATGCAAAATTCAAATGCGAGACCAAAAGATAGCTTGAGATGGACTTTGAGTTGAAAGTTAGTTAGATCACATTCATAAGGGAGACATATGAGTGCTCTAAGGACTAAGTGTGTTCTCAAATAGATGGACCATGACTATGGACTTAACATGGGTAAGCATTGAACCAAACCAGTGCACTATAAAAGGCTTTGGGCTTAAATGACTCATTATTAATGGATAGAGATCAAGGGAAGATCTTGGATGATGTGGCAGATAAGATCATAGTAGATATACATTAGCTTTAAAAGATAAAGACCATGTGAGATGATCATTTGAAGATAGTAGAGTTCTTCATAAATACGAATGTATTTTTCCTAATTAAATTTAATCTCTTATCTTATTAATTGTAATGTAGATAAATCCTATTAAAGAGAGTCCTATTTGATGGGAATTTCATCTAATTAGTTAGTGTGATGTCATTTGATAAGGATAGCAGTGATCTAGTTAGCTCAGTTCAATTAGGATTATAAATTGAAAAGTCAAAAGTGCCTATAAATAGCTTATTTAAGCCTTGCAACAGAAGATAAGAGAGAGAGAGAGATAGGAAGGGAACACGTTGAGAGAGAACATTCCTTTGTATACTTTTGGGGAATTAATAAAGGTTGATTTTTACCATAGCTCTTATGTGTTTATTGTTACCTATAATTATTTAATAGTTCTATAGTATTCTTACTCGAGTGTGAGTTAAATACTACGAGGGTTATGAGGCATTCAAGAACAAGTTAGTTGGTTGAAGATCACGTGGGAAGGCTGAGTCTTGCTTAAACAGACCCAAGTGAGATTCTCACTTTTAGAAGACTCAATATCAGCATTTCCCTTCTCCTTATCAGGCACATTAATTCCAGTCATGTCTTGTATATTAAGTTGTACCTTATCTTCTACTAGTAAGCAGTCTGATCTTCAGGAATAACATCAGTGGTATTATCTTCATTGTTTTGAATTGTATGATCATCAACTATCCCCATTAGCTTATAGTAGTCTAATGTAGAGAATAATTTCCCTATAGGTTTCAATATTTGCTTTCCTAGTTGAGGTTTCCATTTGTAGGATAATTGGATTTCAACTTTAACCAGTTCATTGGTAGCATTGAGTTTCATCATAAGTAGTGATTTAGGAGAGAATTTTTAGGATTTATCTCCACACAGATCCTTTTAGCATTCTTTCTCAAGATTAGCAGTAGCTAAACCAAAAGTAATAGGTTTCCTAACTTAACTAGCTAGAAAACTTAGACCATCTAAAGACCAGTATTCAAAAGGCATATTATGCAAATTGATCCACAAAGGGATTGTTTCTATGATATTTCTGTAAATTCTAAACCTAGAATTCATTTCTAGATGAACATAAGTTGTCCTCCAATATGTCAAGGACCTTATTCCATTATCTTACACATGTTGTCCCCATCTGTGAACTTAACAAGAAAGTGTCTTCCTCAGTGAGCAAGATTCTGTCTAGACCCTTATTTCCCCATCTTGTTTGAGCCTAGTTCTACATAAGAGGCAAACATGGCCTTTTACTTAGGAAGAAGCCAACTAAAGTGTTAATACATTGTTTTGGACCTTCTTATAGCAACTTGAGGGGAGAGGAAACAATGCCATCAACTAAGGTGGAAGGGAAGTGTTTTGGTTTTTCATGAGAGGTATTTGCTGAAACTATGTTTCCTGAAGGTTTCCTAGGTCCATCTTTTGTTTCCTATTTACTTAGTTCTCTCACAATATTGATATCCATTGACTTTTGCAGGGTTGGGAATTGATTCTGCATTACTCGTAAAGGAGTAAAGCCTCCTTGCAAAGGCTTCCATGAAACTTCCTTAAGAGGAAAGTTACCTAACTTCAGCTTTGAAATCGCCAAAGAACTTTCTGTAAGTGGAAATTTACTCTGCACCAGAGAGGAGAGTCATAGTTCATTCGATAGGGAAATCTTTTTTGGTTACAAATCCATTTACGAGACATATCCAAAAGTTGTTTACCTATTCTAGTCCATGTATGTAGATAATGTACTAAAGATGTTTAATATTTGAGATATCTGGTACTTGTGTAGTATTAAATATATTCATTATTCTATGTATAAGTTGAAATTAGAGCTCAAGATTATATAGATATTAACTTTAGGAGCAAATCCTAGTTAAGGAATATTTTACTTAGAATAATATTTTTTTGAGAATAGAAAAGTTTCAATGTTGCATTAATTACTAATAAAGCTATAATATATTTTTTATTTAGTATAAATAATTATTTTGCATTAAGAATACTTTAATCAACTTTGTATATTTCCTTACATTGTTTAAATAGTAATATACTGTGGAACATTAGGGCCATTATATATGCCAAAGGAGTTAAATATTAAAGATTCAAGCATGTATTTAGGCATTTTCTTTTAGTTATGATGATAATTAACATGAAATTTGTAAGAATTAAGCAACATCTCATTATAGATAATATTATAGAATTCTATTACAAAATCATTGTCCCAGTAATAACATGATCATTATATGGAGATATGGTATAAGATAATTAAATGATTTGTTTAGTGGAAGTGGAGGGTTATTCATGTATAAACTACAACCAATTGGTTGGTTATAGCTTTAGTGGCATAATTATTTAAAGGCGTTCTTTATCTTATACATATTTATTTGATTAGTTGATGTATAAGATAATATATGGGATAAATGTACATTGTAAATAAAATTATGATGAGATCGTAATTATGATATTTGTATGGCATTTATGTATTATCCCTAAATTTTTCTTAGATATTATTCTATTAAGATTGTATATTAACAAAGCATAAGAAAACTAACACATGTTATGTTTTTTCCTTATAAAAGAAGTAGCTAATCTCATAAACTAAAGTATAGAGATAATTAAACAAACATATGGGGTGCTCGTTAGAGAACAAGTTTATTGAATAGAGAAATCTATTTAGAACATTACTTGTCTATATTTGAAAATTCTTAATGTTTTTATAAGTAATCCTTTAACTTGAGATGTCTAAAGTATTTTTAAGTGAAATTTATCTTTATTTAATTATTTTATTCTATTTACCTTACTAGTGTTTCAATTTATTTTTATGTCTAAATTACTAGTGTATCAACCTATGTTCCATGAAAAAATTTAGAGATGAAGATATAGTCCAATACATGAACTAATGGGAGATAGAAATTTTCTAAAAGATACATAATTTAAGATACAACTGTGTCTTAGCCTGTGTATGTCTAGTGAAAAAGTTACAGAAAGATAAATATCCTAGGATATGGGCATGTTAAAAGCCATATCCCTCTCCAAAAAATTATAGAAAGATACACTGTCTGGGACATGATCTTGTCCCAACCTATGCTCAAAGCTAAAACTTTGTATAAATAGATGTGGAAACCCTAGTTTTAAGGGAACTTTTGCATTTTTTTTTTAAAACTTAGCCATTGGAAGAAAAACACCTTAGAGAGATATCGAGAAACCATTTTCAAGGAAGCAAAAGAGCAAAATAATCCTTATGAAACAAATCTCACAAAAATATTATGAAAGAAAAAGGACAAATCACAACAGAGATCAAAATTAAAAGGAGGAGAGCCTTTTTTGGAATTGTCAACATTTAAGATGAAGGGTGTAGCAAGCCCGCTAAATATAAAATCTAAAAAGTAACTCCATGTAAACAAATTTTTGTATCTTATTAAATGTCACTATCTTAAATTGTTTTTTGTTATTTAATTATTGCTTTTTCTCATGTGTTTGTTGATTTTATTTTGTGTTAGTAAGAAAAGGAAGGAAAGCTTATTCTTAATGATGGAAATAGGTAAGAGTTGAGTTAGATAAGTAAAAGATGAGGTCCAAAAGATACACCCAAACCAAATATGTTTGAATTTTATATCAAACTCGACTTGTGTCCTAGACCCTATCTATATATATGTTTGGTATGTGAATTTCTAAGAGAAAAAACTGAACGAGAGGAAACATATTCTGAGACATGCACATATCCTATAACATGCTCTAGATCAAGGTAAACTTATCATAAGATATATTCATGTCTTATGTCTCACGCTATGTCCTAGAAAATTTAAACGTCCTTAACATAACCTAACTACAATTTTTCAAATATTTCTAACTTCTTCTCCCCTTTTTTCTCAATTTATTCACTCACCCTCACTCAAAATCACTTCTCCATTAATACCCAAACAATTTTTGACACCCCATTCTTTTTTTTCCCTTAAGATTCAACCATTATTCTTTTCAAAAAAGTAATTTTCACATAATTACAAAAGACTTAGGGATTTCTTTTAAATCTTTGAAAATGTAAGGTAGCTTTTCATCTATTAGCTACTAAAAAAAGAAAAATGAGTTTTAGACCATCGTCAACTGAGAAGAAGGTAATATTTGTACTTGGGTTTAGTAGGTAATGATTAAGGAGCTTCTTTCACCATTAACATCCACCACTTGTATTCAACACTCCTATACATTCTGAAATGTGTGTAACTACAAGTACTTATCCTTTTAAATTCAATAAGGGTGTTGATTGATTGGTGTTAAAGGTGGTAAGTATAGAGAATGAAGTTAGGGAACTATTTAATAATGCATAATGGATATTATTTTTTGGATTAGTGGAGCATGCTTATAGCAATTAACTTTTGAAATCTTATCCACTTTTGAATTTTTAATTATTTTGATGATTCTCAATACTAAAGAAACCAATCAAGATAATTAACTAAATCCTGTGAATGATAAGATAAGTACGAGTATTAGGTTTAGGCTTAGGGGAAGAAGATTGGAAAAATTGATGAATAATTTTAGAGTGGATGTGGGTTTTATATATAAAGAGTCGGGTGATAATATTTTTCTATAGTGTTATAGTATGCCAACTCATCGAAAATGCTCATTTTCCTTGTCTAATTATAAATATTTGCTTAGTTCCATCACCCCGAGTGTCAAACATTGGTCAAGGCTCCCTAATGCTCACACAATTTGACAATTAGGACTTAAGAGTTTAACAAACCACCCCTACCAGAAGAATTTGACGCCCTCATTAAAATAATTCTTGGACACTCCTTCGAGTATGGTTCCTTCGAAGACTCCTTAATCATTGGCACATCTTCAATATACCATATTCCCTCTCCATCGAGCTTATCCTTACTTTTATTCGAACGCTCCTTCACAAGGCTTATTAAGTTGAACATAGCATAAAATTGAGATGATTAGGAAGTGACATCTTCTTTCCTTAAGAATTGGCCCTATGAGTGCCTCCACTCTATTTAAACGTTTCATTAGATTATTGCCTTTTATTAGGGTGAGGCAGGGGCATAATCAATTTACTCCAGTTTCCAGCAAAAGATCAAGGAGGAAAAGGAGGAACCCCAAAGGAGGTTAGTAATTTCATTATTCATAAATTTATATGAATTTTTTGGAATATTGGTGGCCTTAATGAACCTCACAAGGGACAGGCTATCAAGGATCTTTTACTAGAGAAGAATCCAATCTTACTTGGATTAATTGAAACTAGAAATAAAGCTCAAAAGTTTCACAATGTCATGAAAATCGTGGGGAAAGACTGGAAATATGGTTCCAATTATGATTAGCACTATAATGGTAGAATTTTATATGTTTACAACTACCAAAAACTACAAGTTACTAAGTTAAGCTTTTTAGATCAATATATCCATCTTAAATGCAAACTTATTAATTTAGGGACTGAATTTGAAGCTACAATTATTTATGCTGCTAATTTTGAATTTCTTAGAGAAAAACTGTGAGAGGATCTATTCATGATCCATACCTTAATGAATAAGCCTAGGTTAATTGTAGCTGATCTTAATTATGTAGTTCATCCCCTCAAAGGCTCAAGGAGACAGGGTTAATTCATCCAATTTGGGCAAAAAGTTGGAAAGTACTATAACTAAGCTAGAGGTGACTGATATAAGATCAGTAAGGAGTTTTTTCACTTAAAGCAATAAACAACAGGGAAATTGTCTCATCAGGAAGAAGCTAGACAGATACTAGTTAATCAACTTTGGTTAAGTCATATTCCTTAATTTTATACTCAGTTTAGACCTCCCTTATGTTCTGATCACTCCAGCATGGAAGTTACAAATTTCATCTCTCTATCTCCTTTCAAAGCACCATTCAGATTCTTTAAATTTCTTATCAAAAAAGATAGGTTCATGGAACTAGTGGGGGAAGTTTAGAGTAGTAGAATTCTAGGTTGTAAATCCTATGAATCAATGGGAAAACTTCAGATCCTCATAAACAAGCTAAAGGCTTTTCATAAGGTTGATCAATCCATAACATTTTTCAAGCCTTAGGAAACTAAGAAGGAATTGAGGAAGGCTCAGGATGTATGCTATCGTGGTCTTGGTAGCATTGTTTTTAGAACTGTTAAATCTAATAAGCTTGAGCAATACAATAAGGCTCTCCAGGATCACCACTCTTTACTTATGCAAAAAGCTATAATCACCTGATTAAAAGAGGGTGACTTTAATAGTAAATTCTTTCATAGTTTTGTTTTAAAAAGGAGTAATTCTAACAAGATTAGCAATCTTCTTAATGTTAATAACCAAATCATGATTGACAAATCCTCTTTGAAGGATATGATTTTCAGTTATTTTAAGAATCTTCTTGGAGCTACAAAGCCATCTAGTTTAACTAACTTGCAAGAACTTATGGAGCTAATTGGTCCTCCTACCCATTTATCCTAGGATGCTATGTTAAAGCTCCAACAACCAGTTTCACCCTAAGATATCAAATTATTACTTTTCAAGATCAATCCTATGAAGGCTTTAGGTCTATATAGGTTTAATGCCCATTTTTTCCAAAGCAGTTGGAAAATTACAGGTAACCTATTTGTTGAAACTTTATTGGAATTCCTGAATTTTGGAAGAATTTTGAGGAAAATTAATGATTCCTAAACTGCCTCAATGATTTTCGTCTAATTTCATACTGCACTATTGTGAATAAGGTGATTTCAAAGCTTCTTACTAAAAAATGAGACCTTGAACTAGATTATACATAATACTTAAAGAGCCTTTATTCCTTGCAGTTCAATCTCAGATAATATACTCTTAGTGTAAGAGTTGATGATGGATTACAATTCTAGTAAATCCATTAAAAGTTGTACAATTAAATATAATTTTTTAAGGCTTTTGACAAACTTTAATGGAAATTCATCTTAATATGCATGGAATGGCTTGGATTTCCCAATTTCTTTATTAATTAGATTCATTCCTGTATTTTCACTCCATCATATAGTATCCTTATCAAAGGTGCACCTACTAAGCAATTCAAAGGTTCTAATGGAATAAGGCAAGGAGCTCCCATCTCTTCTTACCTTTTTGTCATCTGTATGGAAATTCTTAACATGATCATAAGCTTCAATACTTCCAAGAGTACTAAATTGAACTTTCATCACAAATGCAAAGAGTTTTCCCTTACTCGTTTGAGCTTTGCAAATGATCTCTTATTGTTCTATGGAGCACATCAGTCTTCTATCTTAACTTTTCTTCAATCTCTTATGACCTTTTGTAGGTCTCCGGGCTTAATTATCAACTTGTCCAAGAGCAGAACGTACTTCTGCTCAGATATTTCCAACATTGGTAGCTTTCAACAAATTTTTGCTTTGAATGTGCATAGCCTACCTTTTAAATTTCTGAGGTTCCCATGTCTTATAAAAAACTGAAATATTAGGATTGCTTGATGATTTTGGAGAAATACAAGAAAATAATTAATTTTTGGTAAAATAGAGCACTTTTATAGGTTGGGAGAGTGTAGCTTATTGTCTTTGTATAGAACAATCTTCACATATATTGGAGCTAACATCTACTCTTAGCAAAAAGAATCATCAAGGAGATTGAGAAAATGCATTAGAAACTTTCTCTGGTCAGGCAATAGTGACAACTCTGAAGGAGCTAAAGTCAAATGGGAATAAATATATTGGAGAAAGTAGGAAGGAGGACTTGGTTTTACTTTAATCCAAACCTTTCAAACAATGCAAGTGGCTAAAAGGACTTAAAAGTTGTTTAAGGATAAAGAATTGATAAAGCAAACACATGCAAGAGATACTTTTAATTCGAATAAAATGACAAAGGCCTATTTTAAAACAACAATAGGATCTTGCAAAACAAAAAGTCCAGTTATGCGATAGGACCCTGTTTAAGCAATAGGAACATGTTAACTGATAAAAGCCTGTTAATGACAGGAGCCTGCTAAAGGATAAATCCAGTTAAGAAAATTTAAAACAGAAGGTGCTTGTTAAAATGAAAGGAACCTTTAGCAAGTTGAAAATAAAAAGAGCTTACTGTAACAGTGAAGGAGCCTCTTGCTGAAATGAACACACACACTATATAATGCAAAAATATAAAAGTTAAGAGAAGAGAGACAAGGACACAGTTGATTTATACTGATTCGGCTTATAACTTAAGCCTACGTCCAGTCCCCAAGTATCCAATTGAGTGTTTCACTATGAAAATCCAAGTAGTGATTTGACGATCCTCTTCAAGCTCACAAGTACATATTTTTTAAGGTTCTCCAACCTTCCAATGAGTACATATTTTTCAAGGTTCTCCAACCTTTCATCCTAGTAGTATTTAACTAGTCTCTATAAGCTCTCAACGAATAATTTGGTCCATATGAGCTTCAATGATCTCTCTCAAAAAGAATTGTCACTTTTTAAGGCACAAGAGATTTGATAATGATATGACTTTCAAGAGTATTGATGTATCTCAATAATTTGGCTTTCTCTCTTCTTTCCTTCCATGCTTCTCTCTTTCGTAACTTTAGTGGCTCTTGCTTAAATAGACATTTTCTTCAACTAGCCATTACTTCATTTCCGTTTTGAATTTGACTTTGAATCTTCAATATTATCTCTACTAGAATCTTACAATAATCAGTCGTTAAGAGAAATCTGGGGTTGATAGATGTCCTTTATAAATAGCAGGATCTTTTCGGAAATTGTAAGATAAATAAGGCAAGTTTATAAAGAAAGATCCTTCAAGAAGGAAAACATTTATCCTATGATTTTATTTCC
>JAOQMM010000169.1:48800-63947 GCA_027563515.1 Erythroxylum platyclados | reverse complement strand
CCCATCGAAGTTGTACCAACCAAGTGTTTCAACCAAAGAATTTGTGCCAACGGGGTGTTTCGCCCATCGAAGTTATGGTCATGTAATAATCAATACGTTTGAATGGAAATTCATATTCAGGCACTCAAGAAGAAGCTGCAGAGGCATATGACATTGCAGCTATAAAGTTCAGAGGATTAAATGCCGTTACCAATTTTGACATGAGTAGGTATGATGTGAATAGTATACTAGAGAGCAGTAGTTTACCTATTGGAGGTGCGGCCAAGAGATTGAAAGATGTGGAGCAGTCTGAAATGACTGTGGATGCTCGCAGACAAGACGATGACAACATCACTGGAGACGATATTGCCGTCTATGGCGGCGGCTTGGTCCACCATGGATGGCCTACTGTTGCATACCAGCAAGCTCAGCCATTTAGCATGCACTACCCTTTTCCCCAGAGGCTTTGGTGCAAGCAGGAACAAGGGTCCGATGATGCTAATCATCACACCACTACCACCACCTTTCAAGATCTTCAACAGCTACATCTGGGAAATACTCACAACTTCTTCCAACCTTCTGTTCTACATAATCTCATGAGCTTGGACTCATCTTCCTCAATAGAACACAGCTCCGGCTCTAACTCAAACTCTGTGATGTACAGCAGTGGTGGTGATCACAGTCATAGAATTGGTTATGGAAACAGTGGTGGATTTGGCATGTCTGTGGCCTCCACATTTATGTCTTCCAACGATAGCAACCAGAACCAAGGTAATGGTTATGGTTATGAGAATTACATGCTTGGTTCATCAGATCCTTACTTTAGAAACGTCAACACCAGCTACTACTCAGAGGCACATCAGTCATCGGGTACTGGTATGGTTAATAAGAGCAGTGCAAGTGCATATCATGATCAGGGCTCGACATGCAACAACTGGGTGCCAACACTTGGACCAAGGTCCAATAGCATGGCTGTTTGCCATGGAGCTCCAACTTTCACGGTGTGGAATGATACTTGAAATTGACAGAGGATTTAAGGGAAAGATAGAAACATCTGTTCAATCATATGTACACATCAACTACGGATCTTATGAATTGTGATTTTCCAGTCTCTATTTTTGTTCCTTTCTTTATAGAAAGTTTCATTTCAATCAATGGAATTAAGACATATAACATATTTATCTATAGAGGATCCAAGCAACGTTTTTCTTCTTTTTTCCTGATCTATGTGATCACGTATGTGCATGGAGGTTCTGTGATGATCAAAGGGTTTAGCAGATGAAATTCGGTATAAACAAAATCCAGTCTTTGTATTTTTGACTAATAACACAGCTTAGATATCAAATGCTTAATTTATATAATGTTCTGTTATGATTAGTAATTAACCTTCGTCTTGTTCGGAAAATAATTAACTAAAAGATTGTTTTTAATGTTCTAAATTACAAATTCCATGTGATGTTGTAATTACTAATTATTGTAATTAATTAAAAATAATACATATTTATTGCTGTTAAAATTAAAAAGCTTGATTGAGTTACATTATTTTCTTATTTCGATAGGAGGAATATTATCATTACTTTTACCTTTATATATAATATATACATTTATTTTTAATTTTGAAAAACTCATTAATTAGTAAGAATACTGATAATATAGATTGAGTTATTGACAAAATGGGGTATTAGATAGTTCAGATCCGTTACTAATAGAAGCGTTATATGCATGAAAAGAAGATTAAGAAAGCCAAATAATCAACATTTGTAATGCATGCATGAAGGGTACCTTTTTTTATCCTGATTAGTTTATTGGAATGCATTTATTACTGAATTATACATCAAAGGGAACAAATTTATTATTAGATTTCTTTTTTTTTTAATTCTACATTGATTGCTATTACAAAGTGAATTACCTTACCAGTCTAGAGTCCTAGTCCCTCTTCTTCAACAAATTTCAGAATGTTACGACACTATGTACCCCTGCAAACTCATCACCTATGCTCAACAGATTCAGAAACAGAATCTGATGATCATTTCATTCCAAATAAGACGAGGAGAGGAGTTTTGATTGATAATTACGGGAGGAGCAGAAGGGAAAAGTGTTGTATTGACGAGGAAAGTCATGCGATTATGAGACTATCCAAAGAGGAATCGGCAGGTAGGTACTACCAACTTTAATTTCTTTTATTTTTTACCAATTGTTTTAGTAGTTTCATGCGATGTGAGGTGATTCTTCCAATAATATATACTTTGATCATGACAACTTCATAAGGATGGTTTTGTTCTGTGTTTGAAAAGCTAATTAGTATTTTTTTTGTGTATATATATATATATGTATGAATTGAAGAAGCAATGAATAAGAAGGCAAGAAAGTACCAGGAGTACATGAAAAAGATACCAATTCCATCCATTAAAGGCCTCCCAATAACTTTCTTCACATGGCAAGGACTAGCTGAATCCCTAAAGCAAATGTATGAACAACCATTGCACTACCTCACTCATAAACTTTTGCAAGATTGGGATCATTCCAGGATTGGAACTCAAGATGAATGCAAGCCATTGGACTCTATCTTCCATCCTAGTAAAGCAGAAGCCACCATTTGGGTTATGGAAGAAGTTCACAGACAGTGCACTTCTCATCATCATCTCGCTAACCTTTGGCTCTCTGACCCTGTACTCTACTATGACTTTGTTCATCCAATCATCTCGACTACGTGAAAATTTCCTAAACCAATTAAATCACCTGTCTGTAGCTCTTTCTCTCTGTATGTTTTGTTGTTTTCTGTCAGCTGTTCCTTGTTAATACCAGTTAGTTACTTCTTCTAAACAACAGACTAACTAATGTCTTGTGCTTCAGGAGGAAACTTCACATCCAATTGGCATGTACCTTATGACACTGTATAACATTCTAAATTATCAGGAAAAACTGTGTAGATTTATAGATCGAGAGAATAGAGGAATAGAGTAATAGTGACATTTTTTCTTGGGTTGAAGAATAAGGCGAGACAAAGAACATTAGTTTTTTTGTACCTGAAGGAGATAAATGAAAGAAGGAATCGACAGGATTAAGCTATCAGCTACCCAATTTGAAAGCATCGACAAAGAGACCTAAGCAGACATCGGCTTTCCAATAGTTCATCATCACCAAAAATCACTGCAGCCTCCCAATGGATAAACAAGGTGGCTTTTGTACACGAGCATACCAATCCCTTCAATGGCAGCAACTACAGCACCTCCAACCAGTACTTCCCAGTCACCTGTTTGTGCTAGGATTGCAGCCAATGCATATGCCGTATAGAAACCTTAAGATAAGAAGAAGAAATATCTTCGTTGGGAATTCTCTAGGAGCTGTCTCCCACCTATATTCACTATCCTGCCCAGTCTAGTACCAGAAGGACTGTCACCATTTCCAGATGTCGCACCTGTGTCCAAGGCAAAGGTTATCATCCACCCATGTCTTCTCCTCTTAAATCTGTTCCAAGAGGACAAACAAATGGCTTGATATAGATGAACACTTCCAAGTTGTTATAGCTTACATATTTCACTGTGTCATTTTGCTTGTACATCTCATATCGAGCCTGCTATTATGGCCAATGTTACTTGCAATAGGAAGGAAAGAAACTGGTTAATGAGAACCAAGTCTCTTCATCAAATACCGGTACTGAAAAACAACGTTAAAGGCATAAGAAATGAAAATAACCCATCATGACGGGGAAACAATCAAGCATAGAAATGGCTAAAGCATGTCCCAACAAACTCCTGAACTTACAGCACTTGTTACGGGGTGACCTAAGTGGTCTCTTAGGAGTTGCAATCAAATTAGGATATGGAGGAGGCTTGACAAACTAAGTACCTACTTTCCGGGAAAAGATGGAGACTTGAAGCCAATCTTTAAGCAGCGTCCTGTGAAAGTAGGCTCATTGCTTCATTTATGCGTGCACATAAACATGATGTTGCTACACCTGGGAATTCAATGTCCGTCACCCTTGGTAAACCAGAGTGCAGAATACTTGCCCCTCTCATTTGACAACCCGTTAACTAACAACACACCAATTCAAGGAAGGCCATTGGTTAAAGCATCTGGCTAGTTCCTGTTAATCAAAAAGCTCAACCTTCAATCAGTTGCTTGTGAAGCAGCCACCTTTAAAAAGATCGAAAACGTAAAAACTTCGATAATTTACTGGAACGACAAGAGAATTTATCATGAACAGAACACTGGCCCCTAGAGAAAAGAAAGTTTCAGGCTTTGTTGCTTTCTTCTGTATCCTAATTCGTGGAGAGGGACAGCAACAGACAACACTTCTCTGATGCTGCTTGTGAAATAGAAGAAAGGTAAAGGTAGAAAGCGGTACAAACCAGAAGAAAAAGAAAAAAAGAAAAAATGAGTACAAGTATGGTCTACAAATGGAAGTGGTGTTATAGATTTTACATTATAATTGGATCTCACTCACCAGCTTGAAACCGTTCATATCATAAACCAAAGGATGAGTGCAAACAGAGAATCATCGACATTGCTTCTTAACTAGGTAAGGTACTCCACTATGTTTCATCGATATTGCTTAACAATACTTTTACAGTCTTTTAACACTAACAAAGGTTCCTCTTTCAACAACAATATTACAAAATACTAAAAGAATTTTACATCTCTGTTGAAAAGTAAACCGAATACATAAACCTACGCTTCATTGTGAAATGCATTTCATCTGGTTGGCTTTCGAGTCCAAGACAAATACTACAACATACTCTTGGTTTTCATCCAGACCAGAGCCGACCTGCCCCAGCCCACTGACGCCAGAGATAATCTTTTACAAGCATCAATTCACTTGAAAGCTTCAACCACACAACACATACCATTGCTAGCACCAACATATATGAATATTATCATTAACGTTACATACTCATGATACATTTCTAAGAATCTCGTGTAATCATACTTAGAAATAGAGTTATAGTCATGAGAATGTGAAGAAAACAGTTACGCCAAGGGACGCAGATATTTACAACTGATTTCAGAAACCAAGATAAAACAAGGATTTTAAGTTTTCTCTTCCCTTTCCCATCTTTCTTCCTTTATCACTTCCACTTACCTGAGGGTCATCACAGCTAAGCCTTTTCAGATAAGAGACCGGCAAACGAATTCACCCCCCAACCCCACCCCCATGTCCTCTCAAAACTGTTCCTTCTTCCCCTGGTGGTGCTTTAAAGGTCTTCTCTTGTGAATTTGAAAAGCCAAAGAGGCCCACCGAATGACACCCCCTTTTGGTAGCCGACAATTCTGGCGTAAAAATGAGTTTTAGCGTCGTTGTTGACACATGGCACAAATGGTGGCCGACTTGATATTTGCAAAGGTGCAGTGTTCACAGGACCAATGGCCTGAATCATCAATATTTCTACCGGGGCCACTTGATCTGGAAGTTGAGCCTTTGCTTCTTCCCCCTCGTCCCTTACTGCTCCCACCACCCATGCTCTTCGAGCTTACTGTCCTGCTGCAGGCACCATGCGAATCCACATCTGATAGCCCATTCTCTAAGGCCCGGACTAAATTCTCAAAGTAATTCCTAGTTACACTGTATCATCATCCACATAAAATGATGACTGTTAGATATGTAATGATCCCCTAAAATCACCAAGTAAAAGGAGTAAAAAACAGTTGGTATTAGCCATAGCCCAACTTAAATAGCAGTACATGACAATAGCACAAACATTGAGGACAATCATAAAAATGATGACGCCTACATGAAAAAAGTCAAAATGAAATCTGATAATTAGGATAACAACCACTTCAAAATGCAGAGTACTTGCAACAATCAAAGAACTCATGAACAATAGAATTAACTCCAACAATTGATAACATAAAACATCACCAAAACGCCTAGTTTTGGGCTACGAGATTGATTCTTTTAAAACCGTTGAAATCAGGTGATTGCAGAAAGACTCTCCATATTTCTATTCCTTTCTTAAAAGGTTGAGTTTAGGAGTTCACTTCAACTTATCAACAGGACTGGAAAGTCATGATTCCAGCAACAATTCAGTTTAGTAAAATGAGAACCTGGTAAGTCCTGCAAGTTTGGTGCGGAACTCATTGAAGTCTTTTGAGGGGCCTTCTGCACTTAAGTAAACTTGGAGTTCCTTCTCTGCACATTGATGAAGTCGCTCCAACCCAGACTCAGCCTCCCCTGTATTAGTGCATGATCAGGACACTTGAAAAGGTATTTAGTGAGATATCTGCTCAATTGAAGTAGTAGTGGTCTACCTTGCAAATACTCAAAGAATTGTCTTTTGGCGTGTTCATGCTCTGGAAGATAATATCCATAAGCATAAGTCCATTTCAGAACTCTCCGGCATTCAACTATCTGCAGGAAGCAAATTTACAAGGGAAAATGGTAAACGATAGTCATATAAGTGCCTAAACATTATCTGATCGGAGAATGCAAATATTGTTCACCTGTAGCCAGGCTTCTATTATGAACTTCAACTGAGACTCGGGTTGGCACTGTATGTCACTCAACTTCTCAAGCTACAAAAACATTTAATCATCACTCACTCGAAGTTCAAATATCAAAGTAATGAAAACCGATAGAAGCCAAGTCAAAGAGTTCACAAATTGGAATTGAGCCAGAGGAACACAAAGGGATATGGAGGTTTATGCTTGCAACTTTGACTTGAGCCTCAAGTTAGAATAGGATCATATACTTCGACATAAAAAATCCTAAATGAGTCTGATGGGTCACTTCTCAGATCACAAAGGTAATACCCTTTAAAAGTTTTCTAAGCCAACCCCAGTACATCCTGATTGACTTTTAGCATCCCAAAGTAAAATCCCTGACCCCAATACACTTTTGAAAGCAGGTTCTATCATTCTCATCCAAACACATGCTACCTAAAAAATCGCCTACAACAGGACCTAATGTGGAACAGAACACATACACACACACACACGAGCGCGCGCGCACGCACGCAAGCACCCACAGACACAGACTCAGACCAAGACCCAGACCCAGACCCAGACCCAGACACAGTGATAATAAAGGGATTCTCAACTTAAATATCCAAATCAGAAATGATTCCTACTCTAATTATTGTCAAATAAGCTTAATTCCTAAACAAATTAGGACAATATTTCTAATTGTTACTCCCCATACAATAGGGACAAACCTAACAAAGTAAATTTCAATCTTTGTTGCCTCCCAGTCTTCATTCTACCAAATTAAAGCTTGTGACTTTCCCTCTTTTATTTCTTTTATAAACTCTAAGCTCTTTTGTATCAATTATCCCTCACGTGTCACAAGTCACCCTCGACATAGAATGTAATAAATACTGATCATACAAGTCTAGATTCAGCTTTTGAAATTCATATTCTAAAATCCAAATGCTGGCAGAAATTGATTCCCCTTTCCACTTGACAAAAAATCACCAATATCCACCAACTCTTGTGTCCAAAATGTGTTCATCAAAAACATCCTCTATCTTCTCTTAGAGATGAAGAATGGTTAGAAACCATTCCTCAGCTGTAGTAGAAGACTGTGTAACATCATGTCTGTGATAAATATTTAAGTTTGCAACATCGAAGATAGGACTAATTCTCGTAATAATTGATACTTCCAAGACATAAACATTAGCACTTATCTTCTTGATGAACTTATTAAGTCTAGTGCTTCTTATATTTGCTCTTTGCACTACATTAGTCCTTAGCATAACCATTTCTCCTTCATTAAATTCCACAAATTAACAATGTTGATAAGAAAGTTCTTTATAAGTCAAGTTGCTAATTGTTACCCTTTTCTTTTGTACCTTGTCAAAGATATCCCTCACATGTTGTATGAACCTTCAACTTCAATACTAACTCTTGTTGTTTGTAATAAAGGAACAAATCAATAGAGTTCCTTGGTTTAATTCTAGAAGCTATCCAAAAGAATTCTTTTCAGTTGACTTATTTATAAAATCACTTTATGCAAATTCTACTTTTGATATTGTAAAAGTAATCAGCTTATTATCTCTATAGATAATTAGTTGAGATTTTATTACTTAAAATAAATAGATTCTTCCTAATTTAGGGAGGTAATTAGGGTTGTATTATCCTATATATTCCTTGTACTATTAACAGGAAGATTAAGAAAGAACTATTTTGCCCTCTTTCTTCATGGTATCAAAGCCATAACTCTTCTACAATATTTTTTCTTTCTTCATTCAATTAGTCCTAAATGGACTATCACTTAGCAATCACTGGCCAGCGAAAAAACCTTTCATCCTCCAACAATGATTTAAGCAGTTTTAGTGTGACTAATCCCTGTGTTATGACAGGAAATGTACAACATAATTGTGATTATCTTGGCTCAAACTTGCCTTTTCAATTGACGAATCATAGGTTGAATGGTCATAATTACCTGGAATGGTCGCAAACAATAAAGTTGGCCATTGACGGTAGAGGGAAACTTGGGAATTTGACGGGAGAGACAACAAGGCCGGCTTCGGATGATCCAAATATGGCAATATGGAGGTCCGAAAATTCTTTGATCTAACTTGGTTGATTAATTCCATGGAACCTGCAATCGGATAACCTCATATGTTTTTGCCAATAGCGACAAATGTATGGAATGTGGTTTGAGAGATGTATTCTGATATTGAAAATTCTTCCCAAATTTTCGAACTAAAAATGAAGCTATAGAAGGCCAAGTAAGGAGACCGTGATGTTACATTGTTTTATAACAAACTTGTAACCTTGTGGCAAGAATTGGAACTGTGTTACTGAAGATGATTGGGTTTATCCGAATGACAGTGTTCGACATAAAAAAGGAAAGAAAACAATAGAGTTTCTGATTTTCTTGCACGATTGAATCAAGAATTGGATGAAGTTAGAGGCCAAATTTTGGGAAGAAAGCCTTTGCCCTCTATCAAAGAGGTTTGCTAGGAAGTAAGGAGAGAGGAGATGAGGTGGAAATTGATGATTGGAAACACCAAATCAAAGGCCGAAGGTACTGCACTAGTGTCAAAAAGAATAGATGCTGAGAGAGAGAGAAAAAAACAACAAAAAGACGTGGTGTGATCATCGTAAACGTGATTCACACTTTTGGGAAACATGTTGGAAAATTCATGGGAAGTTGAAAATTTGGAAGAAAAAACAATTCAGACACAACCGTACCTCCCAAGCCAACAATATCGAATCCAGGCTTGAAACATTTTCTAGCAGCAGCCTTTCACAGAGGAATACATAGAGCAAATCTGTAAAATTCTTCGGTCTCAAAATTTCTCTAGTCCAAATCAGAGCAAATCTGTAAAATTCTTCGGTCTCAAAATTTCTCTAGTCCAAATCCTACCTATTCTTTAGTTCAAAAAGGTAATTATCTACTTGCCTCATGTTTTAGTGTCAATTCAAATCATTCTTGGAAAATTGATTATGGGGCAACAGATCATATGACTGGGTCCTCTAAATTGTTTTCTTCCTATAGTCCTCGAGCTGGAAATCAAAGAGTAAAAATAGTAGATAGTTCCTACTCAGCAGTAGCTGGGAAAGGATCAATTGTTCTTTGCCCAGATCTTACATTCCACAATGTTCTTCATGTTCCTAAATTGTCCTGCAACTTGTTGTCAATCTGTAAAATAAATATTTACCACAATTGTCGAGCTAATTTTTCTTCATATGATTGTCAATTCCAGGATTTGAACGCAAGGAAGATAACTACCAATGCTAAACAAGTTAGAGGTCTCTATTTCTTCAAAAATGGATATGATTCAAATAGGCAATCCTAAAGAACTTGTCTTAACTCTATTTCAATACTTCGTGAGAATAAAATTATGTTATGGCATTTTAGATTTGGAAATCCAAGTTTTAATATTATGAGACATTTGTTTCCGAAGTTTTCTACAAATAAAGATCTATCTTCATTTCAGTATGAAATTTGCCAAATTGTTAAACATCATTGGACATCTTTCTCAGCACCACCTTTCAAGGCCACAAAACCCTTTGCTATAATCCATAGTGATATTTGGGGACCTTCAAGAATAAAAACAATAACTGGAAAAAGATGGTTCGTAACTTTTATTGATGACCACACAAGAATTACTTTGTTATTTTTACTCAATGAGAAGTCAGATGTTGAGGTGTTTCAAAACTTTTATAACATGATCCACACACAATTTCAAATTAGAATTCAAGTTTTTAGAAGCGATAACGTAAAAGAATACTTCAATAAAGTTCTTAAGGAATTTTTTTGTTGAAAAAGATATTATTCATCAAAGCTCATGGACTGACACCCCACTACTAAAAGGAATAGTCAAAAGAAAAAATAAACAACTATTAGAAATTGCAAGATCTTAAATGTTTTCAACTAATACTCCTAAGTACTTATAGGGTGAGGCTATCCTAACAGCTACATATTTTATCAATATGATGCATTCAAAAGCTTTATAATTTCAAACACATATTAATTGTTTTAATAAATATTTTCCTTCATCTTGATTATCACATGATCTCCCTCTTAAAGTATTTGGGTGCACTGGATTTGTTCATATTCCTGACAACAATCGAGGAAAACTTGATCTTAAAGCACAAAAATTTGTTTTTGTTGGTTATCCTTCCACTCAAAAAGGGTACAAGTGCTTTGATCCAATAACCAAAAAGTTTTTTATTTCCATGGATATCACCTTCTTTGAAAATAAACCTTTTTTTCTCTCACCCCATCTTTGGGGGAGACACGTAGTAAAGATTTGTTTTTTGACAATGATGTAGATATTTTCTATAATCTTGATTCAAACACTGATGGTGTCTCAAATAATGAAAACAAGGATTCATCTTCAATGCCTTTACAATTTCAATCTCAAGAAAAGAATGAAATTGCAAGACAAGATGAAAATTGTTTTAAAGGGAAAGTCTTTTTGAGAAAATATCCATAACAGAAAAACACAGGCAACTTACAGCATGGTCAAGAGTCCAACCTGGAAACAAATCTAAAAATTGGAGATCAACCAGGTGAATCTCAGTTTGAGTCTATTTCTATTGAGTCAGTGTCACCTAAACCAATATCTATTCCAGAGTCAAATGAAACCTTAGATTTACCCGTTGCTCTTAGGAAAGATTCTAGAACTTGTACCAAATATCCTTTGCATAACTTCTTGTCATATCAAAGTCTATCTCCATCATTTCAAGCATTTACTTCTAAGTTATCCAATGTTTCCATTCCCACGAATATACAGGAGGCTCTAAATATTCCTAAGTGGAAGGATGCAATCCTGGAGGAGATGAGAGCTGGAGAAAGTTGATCTTCCAAGAGAGAAAACACTGGTTGGATGTAAATGGGTGCTCACCGTAAAATACAATTCTGATGGATCACTTGAAAAATATAATGCTCGTCTCGTTGCTAAAGGGTTTACTCGAACCCATGGCATAGATTTTTCAAAAGCTTTTTCACCTGTTGCTAAGTTAAATACTGTGATAGTGTTGCTTTCTATTGCAGTTAAACTAGATTGGACTCTACATCAAATGCATGTGAAAAATGCCTTCCTAAATAGAGATTTAGAAGAAGAGGTGCATATGGAGCCTCCCCCAGGATTTAGTGCAAGATTTGAAAAAAGGATGTGCAAACTAAAAAAAATCTTTATATGGGCTGAAACAATCACTAAGAGCCTGGTTTGAAAGATTCACAAGATTTGTGAAGTCTCAAAGTTTCTTATAGGGCAGTCTGATCATACTCTATTCAGAAAAACTTTTGCAAAAGGAAAGACTGTGATTCTAATTGTGCATGTAGATGACATTATGACATTATACTCACAAGCAATGATTTTGAGGAAACTGAACTTACTTAAAAAGGATCTCTAAAAGGAGTTTGAAATCAAAGACCCGGGGTATCTTAGATACTTCCTGGGAATGAAAATTGTTAGATCTAAGAAGGGCATAGTAGTCACCCACCAAAAGTATATTATAGGCCTTCTAGAAGAAACAGGGATGAGTGGATGTAAACCATCAGATACTCTTATGGAATTTAACTCAAAGCTAGGTGAAATTAAGGAAGGAGTTCCAGTAAATACATGATGATATCAACAACTGGTAGGAAAGCTAATCTATTTATCTCACACTAGATCAGATGTTCTCTTTACTGTCGATGTTGTAAGCCAGTTTATGCATACTCCCTATGAAGAACACTTGGAAGCATTGTACAGAATCTTAAGATACATTAGTTGAGCAAATGGCTCCTTCTACTCAATGCATTTGTTGTCTTATAGTTAACTCTTTAGTTGATGTTTAATACAAAGTTAAATTGCTCCATAATTCACTTCATAAGGTGTGCCTTTTCTTCAAGGTCTTTTAGGACCTAATAGATTCATGTCCAAATATAGAATAAATTCCTTGTATAAGAGATAATGACATCAATTATAAAGAGAACATACCAATACATGAAATTCCTTTCATAAGATGAATATTGTTTTTTGACTTAACTTCTCACTAAAATAAGCAATTGCAATTGCGTGTCCTTAACTATATATCCAATTCTCATATGAAATGCATTAGAAAAAAGTTAGAAAAAATTGGAAAGCTGGAAAATTAGAGAACCGATCATCATTTTCTTGATTTCTTCAAAGGCATTAGTTGTTTCCTTTAACCAATTAAACTAACCCCTTTTTCATACAATTAGTTATCGATGTCATTTTGGTGCTAAAATTATGAATGAAGCACCTATAGAATATTGCTAGGTCATGAAAACCTCATATCTCATGTACATCCTTTGCAAATAGGTCAATCAAGGCTAGCCTTAACCCTCTTGGGATCCATTTGCACTCTTCAGTAGAATACAACAAAACCCAAAAATACAACACTTGTTTGAATGAAGGAACACTTTCTTAAGTTGAAATAAAGTTTTTCTTGCCTAAAAACTCGCAAGACTTGTTAAAGATGTAACAAATGATTTTCTTGCAATCTTTCTATATATTAATATATCATCAAAAGAAACCGCAAGATCTGTCCAAAAATGGTCGAAACACTCGGTTCATCAACACCAAATGGCATCACCAACCATTCATAAAGCCCTTCTTTAGTCTCGAAAGTCTTTTTCTTTTCATTCCCAATCCTAATTTTGATTTAATGGTACCCACTTTGTAAGTCTATCTTGTAAAGATGGTGGCTCAAGTCAACATGTCATCAAGTTGAGGGATTAGAAATTTAAAGTGATCTTTTTTATCGCTCGACAATGAATACACATTTGCCTACTTCCATCTCTTTTTGGAGTCAATAACATCGGAATTGTGCATGAACTAAGACTTTCTTAAAGAATCCCTTTTTAAAGCAACTCTGCTACTTGTCTCTTCATCTTGAATTTCACTTTCTCCACCCTGAACATCAAGTGTAGCTTCTTGTACTGTATTGTTTTTTGACTACTACTTAGAGCACCTTGTGATTGTGATCCAGGGTTATTAAAGTCCAATTTTTTCATAATTTGAATAAATATTTCATCTGACTCTTGGTTGCGAAGTAGTCTTCTATTAACTCTTTTGTTATGTGTCGCCATTGTGAACCAAATGTCTGATACCAAATTGATGTATCACGAGTAGAAGATATATCAAACTAGTAGCAATAACTCACAAACTTATAAAATCTGACTGGTGGAATTTCAAGTTTCATATAGCTGGAATATTTAGGTTTTTGGTTGCTGGATCTAGTTAAAGTGCTGAAATTTTACTGAGGAAAAAGCAACCAAGGGTAAGGAACTAGGAATCGTTCCTAAAGTCTAACTACTCTTAGAGAAGTATCACACTTTTTGATTGAAAACTCAAATTTTAGAGAAAATTCATATTGCTTTTTTTATTAAAGGTTAAGTACGCATATCTATCCTAAGATTAAAGAGCTTACTAACTAAAACATCTAAAATAGAATTGAATACTACTTTAATAAGGATTATCCATTCTTAAATAAGCTTAATTCCTAAACAAACTAGAACAATAAGTTACTCTCATTCTAAATCTAGCATAAAGTAAACTTCAGTATTTGTTACCCTTGACATCACTTCAACTCCCCCTCTTCATTTCATTAAATTAAAGTTTGTAGTTGAGTGATTTGCCCTCTTTTATTTCTTTTATAACCTCCAAGCTCTCTGGCATTAAGATTATTCTTTATTAGATAACTGATGGTAAGTTTGTAACTTACATGTACACTTTGCATTTGTTGTAGGTCTGCAATTGCTTTTTGCCTGGACTGCATTGAAGAGGACAAAACAAAATCAAAATCTAATTTCAAAATTGAATATCTAGAAAAACTCACATTTGGATCAAGATTAGAAACTAATGGAGGATATTAGAAACAGGTCATCACCATACTCATACTACTACATTCACATATTTGTGCTTACTGATTGGTTGGTTGCCCATCTCTCATAATAATGAGTATATCTCTCCAAAGAGTTTTTGGCCATTTCTCGTCGTTTCTCTGCCTCATCATACTGAAAAAATGTCATAAATGAGGCATATGGGACAACAGGGAAGAAATATTAGATCTCCTGCAAAATCACAACATGGTACCAAATTCCATCATACCACACCCTCTTGCTTTGCTGTCTCGTATCGATTGCATGCATAGAAACCACCAGTCCTTTCTCCATGCTCTGACCATGCACCAAGACATAGCCTGCATAAAATATATATATATATATATATATATATATAGACCTTAAAAATAGTGAAGGAAGCGAAGGAACAACTTAGTACAAGTCAAGCAAGTAGGAGGACAATGGAAGAGGAAAATCAGAAAGAATATGTAACTCTTTGGTGGCCTTACCAGCAAAATTCAAATTTACAAGGAGGTGTGCACGTAATATGCATGCAACCTTGATTTTTTTCAATTGGCCGCTTACACTTTGGACAAGGCTTAGAATTAGCCAAAATCCTGAAATCATAACATCAGAATCAATTAACATCACTCAATAAAAGATTGTTCAAAAAGAATTCAGAGCTTCTTTGCAGATTGCACATGTATAATAGAAAAACTCTAGAGCTTCATGAAAACAAGAATTGAGTATATATCCAATCATAGTTATACAGAAAAGGAAGCCACCAACTAAAGTTGCAAGATCAAAAATCCTCTTACATATTTCTATTTGTGGAAAAAACTGTACAGTTAGGAGACTATTGTAACAGATTGTATCCTTGAATTAGGATATTATTAGTCAAGATTCTGATAGGATAGGCTAAG
>JAOQMM010000169.1:30811-43139 GCA_027563515.1 Erythroxylum platyclados | reverse complement strand
AGCATCATCGGCACCGCTGTAGAAATCGTCGTCGGCGTCTTGCATATCAAATTCATCGTCCGATTCCATGAGAAACACTAGAAGATTTGAGAGGGAAGGAACCCTAAACGGAAGGAGGGGATGAATAATATGAAAATTGAATAATATAAAAAAGTAAAAGACAGAGGATTGATTGGATTGGAGGCGAGTTTGAGCGAGGGAGCTTAAGAAGAAAACATAATAAATTAATAATAATTCATTTCTTTCTAGTTTCTACTGGGTCTGGGTCTGGGTGCTTTTGCTTTTCCTTTTCCTGAGCCCAAAAATTGGAGGGAAATCTTACTCTTTACAAGCCCAAATGCATTGTTTTTCCTATTCTACGAGCTTCCTCCATTATCGTATCTTCTGTCTCCAACGTTAGGTTTCAAGGACTTGGTGGAGTTTCTCGTAACTCCACTCCACTCAACCTCGAATCCTCTCTTTTTGTTTTCTCCATTTCCATATAAATTCTGCCTCTGCCTCTGCCTGCGCTTGTTGTTTAGACATCTTTAATTGCCTAATTGGCAACACTTGTTTTCTGTCAGCTTTCTTTTACCTACTACGTACTACTACAAAACATGTTCTTCCAACCACTTTTTATGATCTTTATACCTTATTTGTTGTTGTTATGATTCCTGATAAAAAGTCAGTGTTTCTTAGGGAGCTGGTGTTGATTCTGCAGGATCTCATAGCAATACCAGTTGTCAGAAGTGGAGCTTAAGCTTGAATCAATCTGATCATTAGAAGAAAGAAGAGAAGAATGTGTTATAGCATTAGCCTGATGGATGGGACTGACTATGATCGACCATAACCATTATGTTTTGATGTTAACAGATTGTCAACAATAATTAAAGGTAGTCACAGCATTTCATTCAAGAGTTTGCAACTGTATTCTTGAGCGCCGAGTCTTTTGGTTGGATCAAAGAATAAACACCACTCTTCCCATAATCTGAATGATATCTACTTCTTCAGATTAACACTTAGATACATACACACACATATATATATATTTATTTATTTATTTATGTGAAAGGTTACTTTCCAGCTAACGAAAGTGGACTTTTTTTCTTTTTGCACTGTGTACACCAAACACCATATCCATCTATCCCAGGTCCCAACTACTTAATATAAATGGCTTCCAACTACATTGCCGGCTCAGGTTTAATGAGTTCCGTACATCTTCATCCATCATCCATGACCATCGCCACTCACTGTCTGTCCTATGTATGATGCTAGCTCACGATCTAAGTTTTAAGTTAATCATTTGCACTTTTAGTTAAAGAAACATTCGTGTAGTAGATGAAGCAGTACACTTGTTCAGACTCGCATCACAAATTTTTCAACCCTTAGTTAATTTATGACGTAGCTAAGGTAAGATTTCCGATTAATTAAATGTTCTTGTCACCATCTTTTTATATTCACATAATGCAACTATAAATATCAGTAATCCTTCAATGTTTGGTAGATACCTTCACAAAAACAATTCCTCTATCCACTTACTAAGTAGCGGTGGCTCATGGAACCCATCACTAAGCATGATCCGTCTCCTCTTCTCATCCATGACCTCAAGGTCACCGTCCAAAGAACCTCTTTAGTGTACCCACCCCACCAAACTGAAAACAGATCCATGTTCCTCTCCAACATAGACCAAGTTCTCAACTTCAATGTCCAGACCATCCATTTCTTCCCATCCCACAAGGATTTTCCTCCTGAAATTGTAGCTCAGAGAGTTAAGAGTGCATTGGAGAGACTATTAGTGCCTTACGACTTCTTGGCCGGAAGAATGAAGTTCAACCCTGAAGTGGGTCGTTTAGAGTTTGACTGTAACAGGAATGGAGCTGGTTTTGTGTTGGCCTCTAGTGAATGTAGTCTGGAGGAAATTGGTAACCTTGTGTACCCTAATCCAGCATTTAAGGACCTAGTTACCTCCACAATGGATCAGTTGGCAGAAGATGATCAACCACTGTGCATTCTCCAGGTAATGATTTGAATAAGTTTAAAATATTAATCAGAAGATCCATTTTTAATGAAAGAATTATGTGCATGCAGGTGACATCATTCAAGTGCGGTGGTTTTGCAATTGGAACATCAACCAACCACGCAACCTTCGATGGCATAAGTTATAAGAGTTTCTTAGAAAACTTGGCAGCCATGGCCGCCGATAAACCGCTGACTATCAGTCCATGCAATGACCGCCAACTCCTAGCAGCTCGAAACCCTCCGCATGTCACTTTCCCGCACCCTGAGCTGCTTAAACTCGATAGCACTATCCCCTGCAATGCTCCGGTTTTCCATTCCACAGAAGAACCTCTCGACTTCAAGATCTTCAGGCTCAGCTCTCGCCATGTCTCTGACCTCAAAGACAAGGCCAAGAAATGTCCCGACTCCCGCGTCTCTGGCTTCAACGCCGTAACTGCCCACATTTGGAGGTGCAAGGCCTTATCATCATCACATCATCATGACACCACCTATCATTTTAATGATGGTGATGATGATGAACTTGAAAGAGTTTCAACAATTCTTTATGCGGTGAACATCAGGCCAAGGTTGGTGCCTCCTTTACCAGAATCGTACGCAGGAAATGCGGTGCTGAGTGCATATGCAAGTGGCAAGTGCAGAGAGTTAAAGGAAGGTCCATTTTGGAGGTTGGTGGAGATGGTAGGAGAAGGTGCCAAGAGAATGACAGAAGAGTATGTGAGGTCAAGCATTGACTGGGGCGAGATGAACAAAGGGTATCCACATGGGGAGTTCTTGATTTCTTCATGGTGGAGATTAGGTTTTGAAGAGGTGGAGTATCCATGGGGGAGACCAAAGTATAGCTGTCCTGTTGTTTATCACAGGAAAGACATTATCTTGCTTTTTCCTGATATTCAAGACAAGAACGCTGTCAATGTCTTGGTTGCCCTCCCCACCAAACAGATGAACAACTTCCAAGCTCTCTTCCGTTATTTCTTAACTAATGCTTGAATATTATTTACTTACGATTAAAATGAATGAATCGGGCACAATCCCTAGAAATGCAAATGTATACATTTTGTGACAGAAGTTGTAATATATGAATCAATTGAGTACTCTTTGTTTTTTTTTTCTTTTTCCTTTCAAATTCATTGCTGTTTTGGTTTCTTGCATTTAACAAAACGCATGACATGATTGCATGCATTTTTTTCTAAAAAGATGTAAAGCTACATCAGTCTCAAGCTTCTAATAAATTTCACATGATATAGATAAATTTGGGAAATGAGATGCGTAATTACAAGCCATCTTAATTATCCATTACTCGCGCTAACGACCACTCTCAGTCCCTACTTTCTCATTTAACTTCTACTCGTTATCATGAGATTTATACTTGATGGAACTTTTAGTGGTGCGGAGATGGGTAATGGAATTGACAAATATCAGAATCACATAATGATAGTGGATGAAACAATTGAAATTAAAACTACAATTACCAATCAAATACTATCCCATAGACATTACATTCAACTATTCAAGCAGTCAATACTTCAACTTGAGTGGGCCAGTTTATTCCCGCATGGGCATGTCCCGTTAAACAATAAGGTCAGCAGATATTGCAGAAGGTATTCTATGACGTTCCAAAATCTTGGATGTTGCTTTCTTAGCCGAGTCATAATTCAGTACAATTACTCTATCATCATCTAAATCAAACCTCAAGTTATCTGCACTGCACCCCTCCACAAGCTGGCACAAGTGCCTCAAATTGTCAACATCTATCCCATTGACTTTTTTAACCTGCACGTGGAAGCTTTATTATCAATGGCAGGGCTAGCATCTTGTTGAGTTAAAAGCTAGAACCCAGGTCAAGTTTTAGAGTTTGGACTTTTGGAGTCAGTTCAGTTTCTTCATCATAGTTATACCCACAAATACTTGAAATCAAACTATATTATCTTGTATGAAATATATGATTTAATACACTATTACGAACATTCATTATCTATAAGCTTTTCTATCTAGATAGCTTAGTTAAACGCCACGTATGCACTCGTCTCTTGCTTTAATAATGTCCATGTTGATGCACAATTACATATAATTTCTATAATTAAACATAAAGCATGTAAATCTATCTGCTAATTCAAGTATTAAGCTATCTTACGATTTTTTACAATTTCCCAATTCAAAGAATAAAAATGAAGTATATTTACCTACAAGAGTATAGCAAATCAGAAATTTTTAGCTTGAGAATAGTGGAGTAAACCTAAAATCAATCCAGAACTTAGTTTACATTGAACTTTCCTGAGGCAACCTTTAGATATCTACCTCGTGGAAAACATTACTATAAAAAAAATGGAAGGACCACCATCCGTTTCTAATCCAAAATAAGGCATTGGAAAAGATATTCTACAATGGTTCTATCACATGCAACAAGCCATATCTCGAAAACAAATGTATGATGATAGAAAGCACATGCCTGTAATTCAGCAAGACGCTCATACCCTGCATTTATATCATCCATCAACACCTGAACCAGATAAATGCTTGTCAGTTCAGCTACCTACTTATCCCAATAAGTTGCTTGTAACGGAAAGGAGATTACAGCTTTGCAAAAATAACTTAAATTTATTGTTTTCAGGCAGCTCCTTGACTCACAAAAGGAATACTTGAGATTTTAATAAGGTCACAAGGTTGCAAACTAGTAGTATTAATTCACTCAAGTAAATTTTCAATCATCTGTGCTGATATCAACTAGAAAGCTCTGTAATTAGACCTTTGCAGTCTGTTTCCAAATTAGAAATTAATTTCTAACAATTCAAACTGCCATGTACTTTCAGGTTGGTGCTCTTTCAATTGATTGCTTCTGATTCTTAGGGTTAATAAATTTGCAGATTAGGCTACAAGCTACAAGAAATATGTGACAAATAACCCAACAAGAGATGTGTAACACTATGGAAATTTGAGAAAATCAGAGACAAAGTTACTTCTTCTCAAATAACTTTGGTAGACCATGTTTTCTTTATTTATTTTTCTTGCATCTATCTATCTGGGACTCAAAACTTCTTTTGTTGTAGCATCAAACTTGAGAAAACAGTTAGAGTAGGAAGCTCTGCTAAAAGTTATTTCAATTTAATTTGCCGAAAAATCAAAATGACCTGAGAAAGAATGACAAGTTGTTGACCAGCCTTTTTTGGTAGCTCCCTTAATGCACGTTCACACAAACGACGAGGTGATGTGTTATACCAGTCTTCTCCATATTCATGAAGATAGGGCTGGGTGAGGGGAATGAAAACCAGACCTGCAAATATATAGTAACAAGGAAGCTTATCGAATTGATGCACCGGAACCAAAGGCTGCAACTGCAAAATTCACAAATTGGTTGGTTAATGACAAGAAACCTTTAAAGGGCTCCAAATATCACCAAAACAATCTCAGTTAGTTCAACAATGCACCAAAAGAGCACACAGTTTTATTGGGAACAAGCACAATCTTCAGGAACTGTGACAGCGATCAATCGCAACAACAAAAAATTAGTCAAACATATGTAAATTTTGGGTCCTGAAACAAATAAATAACTTCATGCAGTCTCAATGGGGATTTGAAAAGAAGGTAACGTGATTAAAATAGGCTTCATGTAGTAAGAAAAAGCCATGTGTATTATAACCAATGGCTTATAATAGTTCTGTAAAGCAAGTTCGTGATTCTCAAAGTTGAAGCAACTGTGTAGTTACTCTATTTGGAATCATAAAAGGCAAATTTCTGCTAACCCCTAAATAACAAAACTACTGAGATTTTTGAAAGACCTAAAGGTGCATATTAAAACCCGACTTCCAATATCTATGATCCCCACTTGCTTAACACATGGAAAGTTGTATTAGGATAGAGAGGGGAGGAGGCTAAACAGAACAGGAAGTTGGGACAATTCTAAAGAAAACCTCTCTCTCTCCCCCTAACACACACACATGTCTATATACATTATCCACCAAAAAAATTGTAGCAAAGAATGAAAATGATGTAAAAGTTGTTCAAGTCAATTAAACACAGTAATGCTGTCCACATTGGTTCAGATTCATCTCTCGCTCGCTCTCTCAAGTCCCTGGCTCAGATTCCTTTCAGTCAAGTCCATAATACAGTTTGACAGAGTAATCTTTTGTATATTGTTTAAAACCAATATGTTATTCAAGTCAACTGAATACAATAATGCCATAACAAACTAAGAAATATAGCATATCAGTTTAACCTAACCTAAAAGTTCCAACACATCTGAGGATTAGCATATATTACATATTTAAGTACGATAATAGAATCATTACTTACAGGCCTAACAGTGATGTTGAATTCATGCTCTTTACCATCCCTAAGTACCCGAAGTAGTGCTGTCCCATTCGGCTTCTTCATAGAAACCAAATAATCAAAAGTGATCCGCTCTCTGTTTCTGAATGGAACTGCATAAACAAATTGATGTTACCACTGACTAAGATAACAATGTGATGCCGCAGCTATAGCAACCAGCAGCATAAAGAGAGATACTATACAACTTAGGTGGTCTCAGCTCACAAAACCATTATAAGTAAACAAATCTAAGGATATGAAAAACCTATATAAGTCATATCTGTGGATCGAGAGCAGTAGCTTACATAGCAAGCACATTTTCATTTGAAATCGATATGATTGATTCTGTCATCTATGAAGATGATTATATCCAAGAGAATAAACATAACTCAGCAGATCAGAATTCCAAACTATGATATACATCTGCTGATGAATAAATTAGAGATCTTAAACTGCACAACCTTGAATACAGATAAATAATTACCAGTTCCATCATTTGCTATGGGTACGCCATCAAATGCAAGAATGATGTCATCCTTTTTAAGAATTGTGTTTGCATCAGAGAGGGGATTAATTCTACTGACAAGAACCCCAGTCATTTCAGGAAGCATGCCAAAGTGCATTCTTAATTGGACATTTTCAGCTGTCTGGCACGACAGACCCAAAGAGCAGAATCCAGTATAACTTCCAATTTCTTCCACCCCAGTTATGAAATGTTTAATTACAGGAACGGGTATTATATAGCTGAAATTACAAAATCTAGATTAATAAAACTATGTGAAAGATGCAAAAGAGAGCCATCATAAAATTGACTTTGACTGTTATCATGATATGTAGTTATGATCAGACTTTACCGTTGTATAATATTGGCAGTCTAAAGAAGCTTGAAAATATAGAACATAATTAAGAGCAAAGTGAATGGTGAATACTTACCCAATATTCTCAGCACCTGAAAGGTTCTGAAAAGCTACACCAACAACTTTATTGGCCATGACAGCTGGACCACCACTGTTACCTGGATTAATGGCAGCATCGATTTGTATAGCCAATAGTTGGGTAGCACCATGTACGTATTGTGTAGGTTCAACTCTTGAGACCACACCTTTAGTAACAGAAATGTTGTCTCCGCCTGTAACAAAATAAGGATCATGACATGTTAAAAGCAAACTCAAGGCGATCAAATCTGAAATGCAAAAGTCCATGGCATGGCTACGGAAGCAATTTAGGTATGCATGCAAGGAAAACGAGAATGAAAAAGTTGATACCTTGAGGGTAGCCAACAACAGCAACAGATTCCTGAAGTAAAGGGATGTCTCCGAGTTCCAAGAAGCTGGTGCCCTTCCAAAATTCATCACTTTTGACAGTCAAAAGAGCTAGATCACACTCGTGACCAACAGCTTCAACTTCTGCTCGGTATTTGGTGGGGGACCCGTGCTTTCTTACAAGTACAAATGTATAATCAGCCACTACATGTGCATTAGTAAGAATCTTCTTCCCACGGATTAGAAATCCTACATGCTCAAAACTGTTGGAAATTAGTCGAAGAATAAGCAATCAAAGCAAAGAATCCGTGATTGAGATAGACTAGTATGCACAATGTATCAACAAATAAAATGGGAGTTGATATATATAGAATGAAGTATGAAAGAGGAGATAGTAACCGGAACCAAAGGATTCGCGCTGAGACTTGTTTTGCCAGGGAAGTAAATAGTTGGGAGTGCTGGTAACGGTGAAGATCTTGACGACAGAGTCCAAAGCTATCGATAAGTCTGTGGCAGAGAGAGAGTGGTAAGAATTTTTCTCCGCCTGTGCCTGTGCATCTGCCTCTGCCTCCGAATGGTATTTGGCAAATTTAATAGTAACTGGGTTTACATTAGCAACTGCTGCAGCTACTGCCGTGCCGCTTCTTCTAATTGAACTGGACAAAAAGATATTCAAATTCAAAGAAGCGAAGCTTAGTGTTGGTGTATTTGAAGGAGAAGGAACAGCACGTCTTTCATTGAAGATAAGGTTTTCGACAAAAGTAGCCTGAGAACACCAACTTAGCCGCCTCCGCCTCCTATGGCTATGCAAATACGCCCATAGCCTCCGTGCTACCAGCATTCTCTGCTTTACGACTGCTCAACTTAATTCAACTCCTCTCTCGCACTCACACGGTATATTCTCAAAAACCAATTAATCGTCTGTTCCACTTTCCTTTCGATCGATGCGAAGCGGAAACATAACCGTCGGCATCCACGGAGAGAGGGAGGGAGAGAGAAAAATGGAGGCAAGTATGTTTTAAGGTTTTATTTTGAGTAGAAATGGAATAGAGGAATTGGGCCTTCCTTAACAAAAGTTCGGTTCTCCTCTATTTGAGCTCTAAGCCTTATCAATGGCCTCCTTCCTTCTCTTCAGCCCAAACTACAAACTTATCCTATGCAGTTGGCAGTCCAATCAACCATTTATAATAATTCCTAAATTATATATTTAACTAATATTTAAAAGAAAAAGACCAATAACTTTTAATTCAATGCACACAGTTTCCCTCATTTTTATTTTTACTAAACTTACCTTATTTTTATTACATAATTAATCAAATTTACTTCTATACTTAAGGTTTTAACATTTCAATAATCATTAGACTTTAAGCTCCTTATTATTTAAAATTAGTAAATTTAATTTAAGTTAGACTCAATTTTTTTTAATTTTTAAATTTTAGATTAAATTTAAATTAGAAAAATTTTTCTAATAATTATAGAGATGTAATGTTTTTACTCTACTCGTCTCTGTCGTCCTCTAAAACACTAACCAAATATGTACTTATAATATATAAGTTTAGAATACAAATTAAACAAACGACAACTCCAATTGGTCCGGCCGGCTTAGTTGGTAGTCACTCACGACGCCAAATGTAACTGATTGTAATCGCCGTCCTATCGTATCCACGTGGCAGCTTCCAGCCAAAACACATTCGCTTACTTTCCTTCCTCTATTAATTGTGCATTGCATTGCAGGGAAGGCAATGCAACACAACAAAAATGAAGAAAAGCCAGATTTATCGGAATATTCCTAATCACAAAGACAGAGATGATCACGATCATGATCTTCTTCTGTTCAAGGAGTTGAATAAACGTGAAAAAGATCGACTTGCCACTCTTCTTCATCCTCTCTCTGATGACCTCGAGCCCAACCCTGGTACTACTACATTTTGTTGTACATCATCTGTTCCTTTTTTTTTTTTAACTTAATTGTATGCTGCTTATTTAAATGTAGTGAACAATGCACTCTATAGAATTGCGTCCGGGAGGAAACCATCTGGTTACGAGTTCTTTGGAGAAAACGACAACAAGAATGATTATAATTGGTAGTTTGTTGATTAATCACATTCTTCTTCTTTAATTAATTATCAGTTTCGTTAATTTGACCTTTTATTTGTGTGTGTGTGTGTGTGTGTGTATGTGATCTGAATGAAGGTTGAAAACCCCACCAGCAACTCCTCTCTTCCCTTCTCTAGAAATGGAAGCAGCTGCAAATGCATCAGAGCTAGTCGTCCAACGCCAGTTGCCAATTCTCCAACCTGTTTCAAGGGTAGCTAGCTTGCTCTTATCTCTTCTCCAATTTGAATTGCCAAATACTGTCAAATTGTTTACTTAAATCTGTGAGCAGCTTGCGGGGAAGCTGGAGGGATTAAATGGAAGATCAAAGTCTCCAATTTCATCAGGATCAAACCAAAGATTCATGAGCAATATGTCCTCCAACCATATTAACAACACCAAAATATTACCAACACTTTCCAAACAGAAGAACCGAAAAGAAATTCAAACAACTTCCCCGATTCTCAGCCTTTCAAAAGATACGGGCACAGGCATAGCACAGCAAGAGCTGATCAGAAGCAGTAGGCCGAAAAGTACTAGTAGAGGCCTATCAACATCGCCTTTGACGATGAGATCAACAATTGCAGCTCAAATTGTAGGATTTTCCAGCGACACGCCTTCCAATTTGTTAAGAACAAATCGAGCAGCTTCTGCCACACGAGGGCGTCCTTCAAGCAACAACTTTGATCAAAAGGCAGTTTTGCCAGAAAGGGTGAGATCATCATCTAGAAGGCAATCCTGCTCGCCAAGTGTGACAAGAGGTCGAAAAGACAGTAATAATAGTAGTAGTGAAGAAGCTGTAAAAGTAAGAATATCTAATTATAATCAAAATGTTCACCAATTTCTGGGAAGTAGAATGGTAGAAAGGGTGATGAATGCTAGAAAATCATCAGCAGCTGAAGATAGAGCGGCAAAAACAAAGTCATCAGCAGCAGCAACAACAACTACTGGCACTGGCTTCGGAAGCAAGATGATGTCTAAGAGTGCGTTGGACATGCCTATTAAACACATCAATCTTGTAAAGCTTATTCGTCCATCCTCTTTTTAATCACTTTGTATTCATTTATGTGCATGTTGATGTTCCTAATTACGTGCATTATATGTTAATGCATCAGAATCAGCTCAATGTAAGAGGATCTTACGTTCACAACATTAATTAAGAAGATCATTAATAACTATATTGTCAACTACATCTTTTAAATTATGCCTCCATAGTTGTGATTTAATAACGCCACATACACACTTGGTTTTATCTTTTTATAAACCTGTGTGTTTAAATAATTATGGTTTAAATCGAACTTTCTACCACTGGTGCAGAGGAGATAAAAGCAGGCAGGATGATGGCAATGCCAATCTCAATGACTTGGAGGCACGTACAATAGCCTTGGTGCTAACTAAAGTTATATATATATAGAGAGAGAAAACTGGTTGACAAATGATCAGAAGAAAAAGTATTGTAATTGTAATGAAGAAGTCTATTTTTATAAGTTGTTTTAATGTTTTTTTAGCTTAATTATATTAGAAAGAAAGCAATTATTGTTCGTTGGTAACAAAATCAAAATGGGTGTTACATAAAAGATGGGTAAATAATAAGACGACAGAGTGGTAGGAAGCGACAGATGCAGAACCTGAAAGGCTATAAATAAAAGAAGAAAAAGATGGTACTAGATACAAGTAGTGTACAGAGAGAATGGAGGAAAGGTCATGTCAAAACAACACAACATGCTCTATATCTCTGAAAGACTTCTGAGTAGTAGATAATAATAATAATAATAAGGAGAAGAAGGAAAAAAAAAACAAAAACAAAATAATTATAAGAGAACAGCCACACCCACAGAGGCACAGACACAGACACAGACAGACACGCCCTCTACTACTCCTACTACTGTATCTATCTATCTCTCTGTATCTGTATGTCCCTCTACCTCAGTCTCCTTCTCCTTCAATATTTAATTCACTCACTCACTCTCTACTCTCTTCCATCCCCTGCCTTCCTGTGCTGTGTCTCTCTCTCATCATCTCTTTATTCACACCCCCTACTGTATTCGTTCTTGCTTTCTCTCCGCCTCCTTAGCCTCTGCTCGTGGGGGACCTTTCCCCGCCACCATCGCCTCTGGTGAGACTGAGAAGAGATTAGCTCCTACTACACTACACCAACACATTATTATCATTATCATTATTATTATTATTATTATTATTATCTATTTCCATATATAAATATATATATCTACTAGATCTAGCTACTTTTCATCATCATCATCATCTTTATATGCCTGTTCTTTGTCATTTGTTTCCGGCGGAGAATTAGAAGCCATGAGAGAAAGCCAAGAAAGATGACAAACTTGCATCAACTTTAATATTATATCTTCTCATATATTAATCCAATCCCTCTTCATCAACCCATAAAAGACGTTCAGCTATAGCAACCCCGAAACCAAACCCCCAAAAGTTAGAAAGAAAGGGCACGAAGAAACCAGTAAATTTGAGCCAGATATACATGGTGGGACATAAAGTGAGCAAGCTTCAAAGACTTTGAGAGATTCATCCTCTTGGAGACTCGGACTCCGCCCAACACCACCACCACCATCGTCGTCATCAATAGTAGTGAAAAAGAAAAAAAGGGTTTGACTGAAGAAATCGAGGTCACTCATAACCAGTACTAACTGCTATTC
>JAOQMM010000169.1:18718-29755 GCA_027563515.1 Erythroxylum platyclados | reverse complement strand
CATATTTCAATTTCTTCTTCGCCAAACCAAAACCCTAATATTAGCTATCGCAGCCCAACCTCCATATGTACATATATATGCATATCTTGTTAATATTCTTGTCATAAATTTTGTTTCATAATTTTTGAAGTTCCTATAATTGCTTATCCCTCAACTACAGGGTCGTGCAGAGAGAAACTGAGAAGTGAAAACTTGAAAAACAGAAGCCTGTACTTCACTTTTTCAGTAATGATAGCTTGTAACTGATTATGATGTCATTTATTTTTTGTAATTGATTTGTTTGCAGAGAGATTTGAAGAGGGTGGATTAGAACATAAATAAATATATACAGATATAGATGGCATCATCGTCGAGTTCTCCCTGTGCAGCCTGCAAATTTTTGAGGAGGAAATGCCAGCCAGAATGCGTCTTTGCACCCTACTTCCCACCGGATCAGCCACAGAAGTTCGCAAACGTACATAAAGTATTCGGAGCAAGTAACGTGACCAAATTGTTGAATGAACTGCACCCATCGCAGAGGGAAGATGCGGTCAACTCGTTGGCCTATGAGGCAGACATGCGTCTCCGAGACCCAGTGTACGGCTGCGTAGGGGTAATATCTCTCCTGCAACACCAACTTCGTCAACTCCAAATGGATCTGAGCTGTGCCAAGTCTGAGCTCTCCAAGTATCAAAACCTGGGAATCACCGGACACCATCACGCCGGTCTTATCGCGGCCCTTCACCACCCACAGAACCAGCTAGGGATCAACCTGATTGGAACCACAGCTAGTGGTGGTGGTGTTGGTGGATCAGGAGGCGGCGCAAGGGAACATCACTATCACCACCATCATCATCAGTTTTTTCAACAGCAGCAACAACAACAACAAATAATGAGGAATAACTTTGATGCAAATGGTAACAACAACAATTATGACACTTCAAACCTCCTGGCGATGAATGTTTCGCCTGGTCTTGGCCAACTCAGTCAGTTTCAGCAACCCCGGGCAGCTGGAGGTGATGAACGTCGTACCATTCATCCTTCTTAATTTACCTAGGGTTTTGTCTTTCTATTTTGGTACGTATAATCTTCGTTTGATTTGATGCTGTCATTAATTATGATTTTAAAAAAGAAATAATCGAGACCAGTAAATTGGAACTTCCAAAATTTTGGGAAACCCCTCTTTTCCTTTACTTTAATTTCCAAATAAATTTAAATAGGTACTTAAAAAATGAACTTGCAAGCCAAGTAATATTCAATCTTTGAAATTTTCCTAGAAACTATTAATCTTGAAGAATGAACGTATTGACTTGGATGTTGCCTGCCTAGAAAGTCTCCGGGAAGCATTAATTTGTGCGTATATACTTGCATGG
Organism: Erythroxylum platyclados; assembly: GCA_027563515.1. NCBI lineage: Eukaryota > Viridiplantae > Streptophyta > Magnoliopsida > Malpighiales > Erythroxylaceae > Erythroxylum > Erythroxylum platyclados. Next base: position 28,403 of record JAOQMM010000169.1, on the reverse strand, counting down.
AGGATCTTTTAATCAGCTTTAAGTTCAAGTCATTTCCTGTTTCTTTATGGTTTTCTGGTTTCATCGGATTTGCAGGGATGGAGTTTATTTGAAGAATATCCACTCCCGAGAGGGGGAGAGACAAATTATGAGGGAATCGAATTGATAAAAAGAGACTGGGAATTCTTCATCTTCAGCATCATCATCATCATCACCATCTTGAATTAATACTCTGATAAATAGTCAATATATAGACAATTTTTGCTGTTTTTCGGTTTGGTTATAAATTTATTGACTGTTCCGGATCGATCTTGTGTGTTTCTTATCATTTTCTCACTCCCACTTTCTATCAAAAGGAAATAGGATACCCAAAAAGAAAAAAGAAAAGAAAGTGTACTTGGTCTTCCATTCTCACAGTGCACCGTCAGTTTCTCGCGGGTGTTTTCCCTCTAAAATTGTGCCATCCTCCTTGGCCACACTAGTTTTGTTCCCTACCATTTCAACAGTAATTTGGCGTGAGATTGCAGTGAGCTGTTCGTTGCAATTCTTCATATTTTCTCACTTTCTTTTTCTATTATATGCTATACTGCTTCACTCATTTTCCAGTTATAAATCAAATTTAAGCAGTCCACTTTATTCATATTTAAATAAATCAAACTTAAGGGTTCAATCTTGATTGATGCCAGCTCAAGCTCGAAGAAAGTCTAAAAGAACTACTACTCATAAATGTAACAAATCTTGACTAATCTCAAGTGATTTACATCCCTATGTATAAGTGTTAATATATCAATTATTTCAAGCTAATATCTTAAGCTATGAAAGGTAAGGTCTTGCAATAGGGATGTGGTAGAGAAATTATAAAATATTAATTAGAAAATTGAAAGCAACTAGACTTTTTTTTGTTATTAGAAAATCATTTTTTCCTCCTAAAAAAAACATTACAGCCAAGTATAATATCATCTATCACAAGCTACTCCATGGCCATTCCTTTTTTCTTTTTTTTTTGGCTAAGCAAACTATTTAATGTTTAGTACTACAATTAAGCTGTGCATGCAATCGGATAATAATTAAGCATAACTATATATAGAATGGTATGTTTTTGGTATATTAAATAAAAAGCCGATATATATATATATATATGTATACAGTAGTAGATGACAATAGATGACGAGACGTAATAAATGGTTGAAGCTTGAGCCGACATGGTCGGGAAGCCATGGAGACTGTCAATAAGCAAATGGCATGTCTCATAGAAACCAAACACAAAGACAACTGCATAAGACAAAAAAGGACAGAGTAAGAGGTGGGTGAAAACTTAAAGAGGGCCAGGGACGGTAAAGGGGGCATGAAATGAAAGGCCGTTTGCAACAGCGAAAAATATTGAAAATGACGTAAATTCATATCAAACCCTAAAAATTCAAAACAAAAAGATGCATGAATGGACCATAGATATGTTCTGAATCCATTTATTTAACATTTTTTGAAATGGGTTTTGGTTACATGTTTCGTTCAAAACGTAGTCAAAAACAATACATAGTGTTGCATGACAATAATGGCGTACTTTTGCAATGATGGTCTTACACTCCTCTTAACATTTAAACGCATACTCTCTCTCTCTCTCTCTCTCTCTCATATTGATAACTGACGAGGAAAAAAGGTGTATATTGGTGACGGTGCGTTTAGACTATTGGTACCCACATGTTTCTTTCATTACATATCTAATTATAATTACCAATGTTTTGGATCAACAAAACCAGCTGTGTTATATATTGTCATTAGAACTCCACAGGAGACTTTTGTCTTATCCAGAAGAAACAATTTGGCAAAATCCAGAGATGGAGGAGTACCTGAAATGAAAAGACTAATTTAGGGAAAGGTATAGGTATAATAGTAAGAAGTAGGTGATGAAGAACATATATAGTTGAAAAGGCTAGCTCAAAAGGCAGGTGAGGTGACATGAGATTGAAAGGAACGGTTTTAAAGGTTGGGAGATATCCCGACAATTGCACACACCACGATGATATGATAAAATGGTAGTTAGTAATTAGAAAGCTTTTTAAGCTTTTGCATTTATTTCGGGTTTGTCCCTCTGACCTTTTACATCCAAATCCCCATGCCAATGCCATGGATCCATATTGCACTTATTATCACAATTACGTTGAAGCTATGCGATTTGCCCTACTCAATGCCATGGCATTTATTGGACAGTGCCAACACTATGATCCTCCATTTACTACCACTCTACTACTACTATTACTATTATACACAGTCACACTCACTACACAATAACTAAGAAGAGAGAGATACATATAGAGAAAGTATAATAATATATATATATATGTATGTATATGAGCTTGACTTGACTATTCCTTCATCACTTACATCAAGGAGGTCAGCTAGCTGCTGCTGTCTTGACTATTCTTCTTTCCCTTTCTTTTTTTCTTTTTCTAACCCTTCTCGGAGTTTGGCATTTACACACTTTCCCACCAGAGCATATAATAAATAAGGACACCCCACGCACACGTATATGTGTATGCATTATCATAAAACCAAAAGAAGAGACATTTAAATAGAGAACAAAAGAGCATTTCAGCTGCAACACTTCTGCTGCCTATCTTTTCTTCTTTCCATCCTAATTCAATTTGTGCTTTTTGTCCCCCACCTATTCCTATCTTCTTTTATTCTCTTCTCATATCTCTCTCAGAAGTACAAGTGTCTATTTATATATATATATCAATACGCTTTACATTGAACATATACAATGCCTATTAAATAAGCCTATTTCTCTTTTGATTGATATTTTAATGATATTAGATAATTAAAACCCTGACTATCTAAAACCAATTTATTCACTAATTTAGTTGGATTACTATCGAGAGATCATCAATCCATAATTTTGTGGAGTTTCAAGTTGTGTTTAAGACTCTTCAACATACAAAAAGAAAGTTATGTTTGACATTATTGCATACAAGGTTATCATATAAGCATTATTATTGCCACCTACTAATGTAATTTAAAGATTGTTGAGATAAGAAAAAGATCGTTAGAACATAACTTTCATGTAAATTAAGGTGTCTATCAGTTTATATATATTATTTAAAATAGCATATCAGTTAGACTTTATAATTTTATTAGTTCAAACATTTTCCTTAATCAATTAATAACATTATAAAATAACAATTTGAGCATAACTTTAATGGACGGCAAAAAAAAGTTAATTTGCAAATTCTAATTGGAATTATTTTTTATTAGAAATCATATCATCAAAATTTAATTGCAAGTGTTTAATTTGTATGAAGCTACAAGTATATATTGGGATTTCTGTTTTCTTTCTGCCTTAAATTGCTAATAGAACTTATTGGCGTGTGATCATTTATTAAGCTACAAAATCTTGAGCTTTGCCTTCACGTACCTGTACTAATATCTCACTTCCTAATTAATCAGTTTAATCATCGAAGGTTGAAGTAGCTCCTAAAAATGATTACATAACCTATAACTCCGTTGATTGGGACTTTGTCCATTTATGTTGGAAATTCGGAACAATACTTGGACTTGATGCCAACCAGCAACACTTCCAATGATAGCATTTATTTACTTTCCTTCTTTGACATACATACCTCGTTATAGAACATAAGAACAGTTGAAGAGGCCTAATGGAGAAAAATATAACAAACCGTATGTGTTCAACAGTTTGAAAGAGATCAAGAGTACTGCTTGAGCCTAAAGAAACAAAGAAGAAGAGCAAGCGAGGAAGAAGACAAAAACTTTTAAGCTTTACAACTTAATTCTCTATCTTTAGAAACCTTTTTTCTTCCTCATGTTCGCTAAAATTTCATGAGTATCATAACATATAATGAGGGGAAGCAAAGATACATAGAACCATTTGGTTTGAGAATTATGGAGCAGAATTGAATTTGAGTTTTAGATAAGTGATGAAATTTGTTAAATATCAATAAGAAATGGATTGTAAAAATCTGAAAGCACTCTACACATAACTCTATGACTCTCTGCCCCTCCAATTGATCATTTTATGCTGTGAAGCAGAACTTACTGAGTTCAAGTATAAGATAGAGAATAGTTGGGACGGACAATTGGCAGAACCGAAAGCTTTACCTGCATAAGACTTCAAAACTGCTTCTGATACACCAGAACTAAATGAATTGTCATTCAAATTAATTAAAAAAACTGCCCATTTGTGTAAGCTTTCCAGGAATTTCTTGAAGAGATATCATCAAAACTGCTGCAAGGGATCGATGTCTTAGAGATCTCTCTTACAAACAACGCTGGTACACTGGACAATCATAATGAACATAATGGACTACAAAGATGAAATTAGCAGCTTATTCTATCATGAGAAAAATATAATTAAGCTGTAACATACTAAAGAGTTAGGGATTGCCATATTCTTGGTCTCCCTATTATAATCAATTTCTTATTTGAATATCTCTATTATATATTTTTTAATAAGTCTCTCAACGTTAATACTTTTCTTAACCAAGTATTCTTTATTAACATAGTTAGTGAAAATATAAAAATGACATGCTAAGTCTATAACATGAGAGACACGTTATTATGTCATATCAGTATACGTATAGTGACACACATAACATTTTTAAATCCTTTAAATACCAAGCGGACGTGTTATGTCATCATTATAGTAACATGACTCACATTGCCATCCGTAGTATTAATTTCTCTTATTATTTTTAGTTCGAAGGAATTTATTAGTAAATTATTAATAAAAAGAAGATTTAATTGAACATTTTTATAAAATCAATCTAGTTATTTATACATTATTTTGTATAATAAATTTTAATCAATTATACAATAAAAATTAATATTATATAGGTGAGTGTAAATTATACATATCAATTAATCATATATATATAGATATTACTAAATCCATATAATCATAAAATATTATTAGATGAAAAGAGATTTTAAAATGAAATTAATATCTTTTGTTTTTAACATTAGATCTGAGATCACTCTAAGGAGACTTAATCACTTCTCGATGTTATATTTAAATAGTTAAGTTATCAGCAGTGTGCTTATAATTCAACATTGCTATCAGGAAATAAAATCTATTTCTATGATACTTAATTTATTATTATTTACATCATGATGACCTCAAAATTTGTGCTATTAAAACTAACTCAAATGAATTAATTAAGATACGTGATATAATTTGAACAAGTTAATATATAATTTATATAGACCAATACAGCAATCTTTTTCATTTCATGATTGATTAAAACTTATAATTATTATTTTACACATAATTATGAAATTCAAAACTAATCAAAATGACAAGGATAGATAACTAGACCAATTTTAATAATTTTTAACTAAATCATCCTATTATTAATAAATTATTTAATCAATTCATTGGAACAAAAATAAGAAGACTTATTAATAATACATGTAGTGATTTGAGATGAAAGACATTAATGAAACTGTATATATTTTTGGAGTAAAAATTTTTAAAAAATTATTATCAGTTTTACATGCAACATGTATTCAGAAAATTTATTAGTGATTTCTTAAGTAAGATTGCAAGCCAATTGTTTATTTTATTTTTAAAAGTAAAGGTGTCATTGAAAAGTTTTGTCCAAAGACACTATACAAAAGGGAACAAATGAAGAAAATATTTATTCTAGCATAATTATAAGTCTCATGTATGAGTAGATGTCAATCAAATATAGGTTAAATACATTGAAAAATTGTGAAGTGAATATTGAATATTTAAAAAATAATGATGATTACATATTATGTTATTAAGATGTATAGTAAGGTTATATGGATATAAACCAGTTGATATTTAGAACAGAAAAACAATACTCTTGTTTTTTTTGTTTCTTTACTCAATAATGATGCAATATCATAAAGTAGTAAGAAATAATCTCGTATTGCCTTATGATCTATAATGACAGATAAATTAATAGTATTTCAACTATATATAGTACAATAAGTTGTTTTGTTCATTCATTTTTATTTATTTATTTGGGGAGTTACTAAAAGCGAGATCGATCCAATATCAATAAATTATGACAGTTAAGCATTAATTATTTGAAATAAAAAAGATGTGATTTAGACTAAAGCAAAGTTATGGAAGATGGAAGAATTTACAATGGAAAACTAAGCGTTCTTTTAACTGGTGGAAAACAAAACAAAATTAATATGCAAATATGAATGGTCCTTAGAGATTCCGTCTATGAGATTTTATCAAAGAATAACCTATATAAGTGGACAACAGTTTGCAGGTACGATCGCATTTGGTTCTCCCATAGATATGCGCCAGTAAAAGAGATCAGGAAAAATCACGAGATCAAAGACGGGGGTATTAGACCATACCTAAAACTTCCCAATACATAAGAAAAGATAAACAATTAATGCCATGTTTAAATTAAACGGTTCAAATCCATAAGATAAGATAAGATATTAGTGCACGGTTCAACTAAATGGAGCATTTATTACGATGTTAAACACTGATAAATAGCTCCATCTAGTGCTGATGATGATCCTTAATTAGGGTCGTTTGGGAGAGAGATTGCATGGAAGCTATATTCCAGATTGGCTGAGAAAGAATGAACTAAATGTCACTGGACGATGATAATCCAAACCCAAATGAATCAAAGAGAGTGAGCTAAGAAACCTGAGGCCTAAGCCCAGAATGATCGAACTGTTTTGTGACCAAAAGCCCAGAATGACCCGCTGAATGGAATAAAAGAAAAAGGATTATGAATACCAGAAGCAGAAAGAATTAAGAATTAAGAATCACATGCGCGCATGCATGACGTAAAGGACTGGAATATATACATACGACTATAAAGATAATTAATTGCAAGTCAAATAAGAATTACGCATGATATGAGCACTATCGAAGCAAATTAGAAATATCTATGGTTTTGTGGGAAGTCATGACCTCTACAACCCGTAATCATTGATATACAAAAGAAGATGAGCTGGTTCTCTTGTAATTAATTTATTCCATTGATTTGGTCAGTTTCATGTACCTAAATTAATGCCATATGATCCCATCAGTTACGACTTACCTTAAATATATACACTTCAATTCAAAGGCTTCATCACATCATTCTTTAACTCTTCACAAAAAGAAAGACTACTACACTACACGCGTTACAAATAAAACTTAATTTCCTTTGTAATTACAGCTAAGCGTTTTCCAAAGTCATCAAAGCTTCCATTCAGAAAAAAACAAATTAATTAATCCACTTGATTATCTAACTATAGTTTTTAAAACCAAAGTATGTTCTTCTTCTTTTTTTTTTAATTAAATGAAGATGGATGTGGATGGAGTAACAAAAACATGTGTATGATATGGACAAAGTCAACTCTCTAGACTCAGTATTATTATGTGCCCGAAATGACAAATAAAGAAGAAGAAAAGACGAGTTGAAGTATATAGCTGAGTTTTATATTCCCCAAAGCCAGAATATGTTCTTTTCACTACATCACATTCACATGTATTGAATTAATATAACTATAGATGTTTGGATATATATTTATCCACAGTAAACATTGGAATCGTGCAGGTCACGTCATTAGTTTCTGAATCTACATGTGTAAAGCATAAATGACTCCTTCAGGCTCTTTGGCCTCTTTTTCCTGTACACATATGTATGCAGCTACAAACATCTTCATATAGTTATACAATTCCTGAATCCCTCAGTATGTTTTCTTTTTCTGTTTTCGTCTTAATCTTGGTTGTTTGATATATACATGTTCATATGCAGAGACAGATGATCTCTGTCTTCAAAGTTCAGGATGCATAATTTTTAAGTGTTATCATTCTAGTTTCTGTTTTGCGTGTACAATTCATTCATCCTCTGAGTTTAGAATTATACATACATATATATATATAGAAGATGTACTCCGGAAATCACTGGGGAGGAACGTTTGAGATGGTGAATAATAATAATCATCATCATCACCAAGAAGAAGAAGAAGAAGAAGAAGAGAAGAAGAAGACTATGGAGTGGGACTCAGCTGCCCTTCATCATCAGCATCATCTGCTGGATGAGACACAACAGAGCTGGTTATTGTACCCTCAAGAGAAGAAGAAAAAGAAAAAGTACGTTGACTTAGGTTGCATAGTGTGCAGCCACAAGGCGTTTAAGTGGACTCTCTACTCCATTGGGATTGCATTTCTAGTGATTGCACTCCCCACCATCATTGCCGAGACTTTGCCTAAGCACACCTCTCGTCCTCCTCCGCCTGACAATTATACTCTTGCCCTCCACAAGGCTCTTCTCTTTTTCAATGCTCAAAAGTGTATGTATCCCTTCCTTGATTTCTAACTCTTATGCTGATACAAAAAGAATGGCCATATATTACTATAGGAAGATAATATGTGGTTTGATATATAGTAGCCTCATCTCTCTGACTCTTATCATCTAGACGATTCATTTGTCAATAGATAGACTTAGTCAGCAAAATATATCCTCCTAATTACGTGCATATGGTTGTAACATAGGATTTGATTGAATTAAATCAATTCATGTACATATCCGTAGCTGGTAGGTTGCCAAAGAGCAATGGCATAGTATGGAGAGGAGACTCAGGGCTACAAGATGGAAATGATACAGACTTGAAGAGGGGACTTGTTGGAGGATATTACGATGCTGGTGACAACATCAAATTCCATTTTCCAATGGCATTTGCTATGACCATGTTGAGCTGGAGTCTTATCGAATATAAACACAAATATGAAGCTATTGGCGAGTATAAACATATGCGAGACCTTGTGAGTTGGGGTTCTGATTACTTGCTCTTAACCTTCAATTCTAGTTCCACCAGAATCGATAAGATTTACTGTCAGGTATGCACCATATATACCATACACCCCTTCCTACGTTGTTTATTTGAAATGGATGGAATAGTGAGTAAAATGCTAATTGAACGCTACAGCTCACTCCTTGCTCCTAATTATATACATAGGTTGGCACAGCGCAGAATGGTTCTACAACTCCAGATGATCATTACTGTTGGGAAAGACCAGAAGACATGGACTATAGACGACCTTCCCTGTTCGTAACGGCGGGGCCGGACCTTGCAGGTGAAATCGCGGCAGCATTATCTGCAGCCTCCATTGTATTCAGAGACGATGATGCTTATTCCAAAAAGCTTAAAAAGGGTGCAGAGACTGTGTTTGCGTTTGCTAGGGATGGTGGGAGACGAAGACGTTATTCTCGAGACAATCCTGAAATTGCAACTTTCTACAATTCCACGGGGTATTACGACGAGTACATGTGGGGAGCTGCATGGTTGTATTATGCCACAGGGAACCTGAGCTACATTTCACTAGCAACTAAACTAGGCATTGCAAGGAATTCCAAAGCTTTTTACAGGACTCCAGATTTAAGTGTGCTGAGTTGGGATAATAAGTTACCTGCCGCCATGCTCTTGTTAACAAGGTATAGGATTTTCTTGAGTCCTGGCTACCCTTATGAGGACATGTTGCACATGTATCACAATGCTACCATTCTCAACATGTGTTCTTATCTTCAGAAGTACCAAGTATTCAACTGGACTACAGGTACGTACGATCCTCTTGCCACTACATGTACATACATATATATATACACACACAAATTCACGTTTAAGGCCTTCTTGCTACCCTAATTTCTACAAAATACAAATTTAAGTTTAAAAAAATAGAAATTTGCCGTTAGTTTCACAAAGT
>JAOQMM010000165.1:0-11179 GCA_027563515.1 Erythroxylum platyclados | reverse complement strand
ACATTCCTCCCTTGAACATCTTCTGCTCTAAGTCGAATCTTCCTGTAGGCATGATCCTCATCCTTTTGAAGATCGGCTAGAGAGACTTCAAAAACCCTATGTTTCAGTCCCTCAGAAGCAATCTGTTAAGATGAAGCAAACATTAGCAAACAATTCCAACACAATTAACAAACCCTTATGTTACGGCTAAGTTATAGAAAATGCTTCTTGACAACTAAATGCTCTTTTATCCAGGGAATCACTACATACGCAGCTTATGAATATATCCGAGCACAAGGGAAATTGCACACAATACAGAAATCAAACATATCATATCCTTGGAAAAAAAAGTTAAATCGATATAGATGGCAGCCCTTCAACTCAGTTACTGAAATTTGGTCCATTCAACTTTCTATATCTCAATGAAAGCTTGCAACCAGAAAAAGATCACAGTTTCACAAACACAATCATCACAATCATAAATTTAATTAAAAAACTGCACAATATATAAACAGAGAGGCGGACCTTGGTTCCCTGTGTTCTGCTAACGAGTGTTTTGCCAACGCTTCTGACAGAGAAAACAGAAGGCGCCTTGATGTCATACCAATCCTTCTTAGCAAAAGGGTCGGCTCTGTTTCATTTGTACATCATCAAAACCCAACCCATCAAAAACCACAACCACAAACATCCATAACTCAATGTACAGTCACTAAACCAACAAGTCAAACCCAAACATAGATTCCAACTAACAAAACTTGTTCAAAAAATTATGCAAGTCGTATCTAATCATCAAGATCCTCGTTTCACTATGAATGACACAAAAAATTAACAGAAAAAAGAAAACAGTAAGCGAGAGAACTCACGCCTTCTTTTTGCCACCCTTCTTGCCCTTGGAAATCCTCTTGTTCTTCCTGCAAAACAACACAGAAAACACGTCAATAACCGCTCTTTTCGCGAAATTATTCAGAAGTAAGTAGAGATAAGGAGACATCGAACAGAAACAGAGAGATCTTACCCTACGGCCATCCTTGCTTCAAGCGTCTGCTAGTAGGAGGCAACTGAAAACACTTATCGGTTTGACTCTCTTATCTACTAGTAGGAGGCAACCGAAAACCCTAATCGGTTTGACCCTCTTATAGAGAGATATAAATATGTAATAAGTTATTAATTACTTATTTTAAATAAATTATTTAATTAGTAATTAGGCAAAGATGAACTACCGACTAAAATACGGCTTAAATTACAAAATTTATACTAATATTGTTTCTTCTCATTTGATTTAATTTTCAACCATAAAAGGTACGAGTCAACTTTTGGGCCAGAAAGGGAAAATAATTAAGCTTGGTCAGTCCGACCCAAGTTCGAGCTTGTCTGAAATTTAATTATATTCGAAGCATATAGTCAGAGCTTGAGTTTAGTCTAATCTAACTCATTTTTTACTTTTAAATTAAGAATAAAAATAATCTTATTTTATTTAAAACAAACCTCATTTTCTTACAATTTTTAGACTTTAAATCGATTAAAAAACATCAAGTTAAGCTTAAAATTCGATTAGATCAGATTAAGCTCGAACAAGAACTTAAGTGTCACTCCAAAAATAACAAAATAATTTATGCATTAAAAAGGAGTGTAGAAGACCCATAATGGAAAATTTTTGTCGCCCATATTTATTTTATTTTACACATCAACAAATTGCCTCTAATTTTATTTTGTCGCCTATATTGTTAATAATTGCCTCTAATTTTAATACCATGTATAATATTAAAATAAATAAAACTATCTAATTTTTTTTAGATTTGTAATTTAGTATCAAATTTTTTAAAATTTTTAATTTAATGATTAACTTTTTAACATATGTATAAATTAGGTTATTTAATAGATAAACATATATGTGTTATTTAATAATAAAGTTGATACTTATATACCTTTTTAAATCTTGTAATTCGAAATTAATTGATAAATTTGGATTAATCAAATTCGAATTCAACTTAAATTCAAGAATTTAAGTTCAAATGAATTTAAATTAAGCATAATAAATTTTTAAACTCAATTTAAAATTAAAAAAGTTTAATCAAAATGAGGATTATGTTTGAGTATTCAAATCCAATTAGTTGGGTTCGATTCCAAACTTGAAAAATGTGTTTTAAAGTTTGGGCCGATACTATACTTATTTCAGTGCGTAAGACCTGTAATATGGAAACAACACGTGAGCCCATGGTTACCCTGTTCCACACATCAACTAATTTTCCCAACTATATTTGACAATTGCATTTAATACGAATAATATTGGCGATACTAAAATAAATAAAATAGAAACGAGTTTGTATTGGTACTGAAAACAGTGCGTAGGGTGTGTAATATGATCATTATTAATTTTATTACATCAAAATAATGAGATAAGAAAATTGTATATGCATATTAATTAGAATGAAAATTGCATATTCATATTACGTATATTTTGTCATTAATTTTTTAACAAAGCTCTAAGATAAGAGGTTTTTTTTTAGAAACTAAGAATTAGATTTTTTTCTAGAATTTTAAAGATTCAAAGATTTTTTTTAAAATTTTTTAAACTAAGTTAAAAATTTATATCTACTATCTCTGATCTAACTTAAAATTAATGGAATATTTTTTAATTGATCAAATTTTAGATGAATCTTAAATTTGAGAGACTGGTTCAAAACTATTTAAAAGGTCATAACTCAAATCCCCGCCAGCAAAACAATGTTGTTATAAAGTTTAATCAAAATGAAACTTGGAATTGCATTTAATTTTAGTAAAAGTAAAAGGTGTAATTGAAACCAAAATTTTAATGCTTTCGTAATATAATCGATGTTATGTTATTCTTTGAATTAAGGGAAGAATATTAAAAATAATTTAAAATAAAATTAACTGTGATTTTATAAAATTATATTTATTATAATTGCTAATTTATTTGATTTGTTCATTATTTGTTTTGACAAAACAAAAACAATCATCACTTCTATAAATTACTTATTTTAATTTTCCAATAATTTATTTGAAATTTCATATCTTAAACCTTTATACATTAATTAATAATTTTCACATTATTTTTTTAATTTGAATTGAATAGAGAAAATTTTATTTTCTAGTTATTATTTTTCTTTTATTTGGTTGAAATAAGTTTATTTGCTTCGTTCTCAATTTCTTTTATTTGGCCTCGACATGATTTATCCACGCCAGACGTCTGAGTTGAGAGTACAGAACAAATTATGACACCCCTCAATGACCTTATTGACTCTCCCATGGTGCTCTCTATATAACCCCGTCTACGACCCTGCATTCGTGCCATATTTATGCATCTAAACAAGAAGATGATTTCTAAGTTACTTCTTGTTTTTCTCCTTGTTTTTCTTCTTAGTGTCTTGGTTTCCAGTAACAATGATAGGAAGCTTGTGTTTCACCGTGGCGGTGTTGTACTGGTGGAGGAGATGGTGGTGGGTTATGGGGTGTAGGACCTGAGGGTCGTTTCAGTGGTGTTGATGGAGCAGAATTGAAAAAAGATGCTGATGGAGGAGCAGGAGCTGGTGCTGCACGAGGAGTTGATGGTGGTGGTGGTGCAGTACTTGGAGCTTCTGCTTATGCAGGAACAGGAAGTGTTGCTGCACGAGGATCTGATGGTGGTGCAGTATTTGGAGCTGATACTAGTGGAAGAGCAGAAGATGTTGAGCTATCTGCAGCTGCTGTTGGTGGAGAAGCAGGAGGTGGTGCTGGTAGGTAGAGAAGCTGGTGCCGGTGCCGCCGCCAATGCTGGCGGAGGCTTGCCTTGAAAGCACTTGTATGCAAAAAGAATCAAATGATACGACGGCGTTCAAGAAATATATCTCGTTATTAAGTGGTACCATGATACATGTATTTGCTCATGAAGTGTTGTCTAAGAAAGTTAACTTTAGTCGTCTTAATTTTCTGCAAGTGTTCATCAATAAAATAAAATCTTAAATGAGAAGTAAATAAGAATTTTCTTTTTATTTTACAACTTAATAAAAATTTAACAATAATATAATATAGAAAACTTTGTCACTAGGAATAAATGATAATCATTAAATCGTTAATTAGTTAAAAAATAATTATCATACAAATTTTTTTATTTAATAATTCTAGCAAATTATAAATATGCACTTAATCCTCTCAATATTAATATACATAATGAGTAATCTTATCAAAAGGGTCTTTTTTTTAAATATTTTATAACTTAAGAAATTAAAAAATAGTTTTTAAAATTTTAAAAAATTATTTATAATTTTCAGTTTTTTTGAAAAATTATTCTCTCGGATAAAAATAACAAATAATATATTTTATTTTATTACATTATATGTTATTTGTAAATATCCTATAACATTGAATTATGTCAGAAAATAATTTGAAAATATTAAATAGGCTAATTTATGTACGAGTCAACTTTTGTGCCAAAAAGGGGAAATATAACATAATACTTTATTCATTAATTAAAGATGACAATATTTGAGATCAAGATTTGATAAGGCCAATATTTAAGTTAAAATATTAGATAACCTAAATAAATAATATTGGGTTAGTAAAAAAAAAACAAATGAATTACTCTATACTAAGCAATTACTAGAAAAGAACAAGAAGTTAGTTTAAAATTAATTTAATCTAAATTAAAATTAATTATAAAATTTTAGTTTATCTAATCTAAATGTAGGTTCAAATTTGATAAAATTTTTAATTCAGTGATATTGTATTATTATTATTAATTATATTAAATTAAATAATTAAACGGTTAATAAATAAGAAAAATATACACCCATGTTAAAATTGCTTTGACAGCAAATCTTGTTTGCTTTTTTGATAATAATGGTTTGCAGTAAGGGAAAGATGCATTTGTCATTACGTAGCTTGGAGCATCAGTAATGTTAGGTTCTTGTATAAATTACATTGTCATCATTAGTGCTTATGTTGTTGGCATGTTCATTTTGGACAAATATGCATAGTCATTTAGCACATATAGCATTTGTCCATATCCACAAAGTTATATGTTATGTATTAAAGTACAATTAATTGTGATGGTTAATATTAAAGCAAACTTTTTAATTTATCAAATTGATTTTAATATTTTTAAACATAAGGAATAATTATTTGTATAAATTATTTATTTTAATTTCTCCAGGAAATTATTTGAAATTGTTTATTTCAATTCTTCTACATTAATTAATATTTATTATGTTAATAGAGTAAATTTTATTTTAAAATTTTTATTTTTCTTTTATTTGGGTTAAAATAAGAAAAGTGTTTATTTCCCTCTCCCAGAGAGAACGAGGCAAATTAAGACACCTCTCACTAACCTTATTGGCTCTCCAATGGTGCTCTTTATATAACCCCTTCTACGACCCCGCATTTCGTGCCATAGTCATCTTTAGTTATACATCTAACCAAGAAGATGATTTCTAAGTTACTTCTTGGTTCTGTTCTTGTTTTTCTTCTTAGTGCCCTGGCTTACAGTATCAATGATGGGAAGGTTTTGTTTCACCGCGGCGGTGTTGTATCTCTTGGAAATGGTTTTATTAATTTTGCTGGCGGAGAGTTGAAAGAAGATGTTGATGAAGGAGCAGGAGCTGGTGGTGGTGGAGGAGAAGGAGGTGTTGCCGCACGAGGAGTTGGTGCTGGTGGAGTACTTGGAGCTGCTGGTAGTGGAGGAGCAGGAGGTGTTGCTGCACGAGGAGCTGATGATGGAGAAGTACTTGGAGCTGCTGCTCGTGTAAGAGCAGGAGATGGTGGAGCAGTAGTTGGTGTTGGTGGAGGAGCAGCAGGTGGTGAAGGAGCTGGATATGGTGGAGGAGCTGCAGGTGGTGGAGCAGTAGGTAGTGTTGGTGGAGGAGCAGCAGGTGGTGGAGGTGCAGAAGGTGGTGCTATTGGTGGAGGAGGTGGTGGAATTGGCGGAGGCTTGCCGTGAAGGCACTTGCATGCAAAACATGATCGACAGTGGTCAAGAAATATATCTACTTATTTAAGTCGTATTGCTTCTGAAGTGTTGTTTAAGAAAGTTAGCTTTAGCCGTCTTAATTTTCTGCAAATGTTAATAAACACGAGTTTCCTTTTATTTTACACCTTATATTACTAAAATTTCGACAACAGTACTATCATATAAAAAAACTTTGTAATGGACGAACCGTTAAATAACAAAAAATATTACTTTTATAAAAGAAAAATTTTATTTAATATTAATGAATATTAAAGTCTAACATATATATATTAACATACACGAATACTTTAAATAACTAATTACAACAACATTATTTTGTAATATTTAATGGTTATTGTTTTTAAATAAAATATTCTTATTTTAAAAATAATTATGATATTTGGTAATCTTATATACATATAGAAGAAGTAATTTCACCACCTTCGCCTCATTTATACGTATACAAAATTTGATTTATTACACATTTGGTAATCTTGTCGGCAAACAACGTGTGTATGTACTTGTCTCTTGGTATTTATATTTCCGTAAAACTGGTCGCATGACTCTTAATAATTAGGCAGAACATGAGCTACTAACTGATAGTCTTTTGCCGGAAGTTTGCCGGAAGTTTTGTATATGAGCTAAATCCATATGCATGCAGTCATTCTATCAATGTTTGATCTTTTTTACCTTCGTGAAGCAAGAAGGAGATAAATTAGAGTGAAAATGTTATAAAGAATGGAAGAATTGAATTTATTATGATTTACACATCTATGTACGGGAACACATAACTTACTAGAAACATATATGATAGCTCAAAGATATTGTTTAAAGCAACCTTGTGACCTATATGCTCATGTGAGAATTACACAATCATGTAGGTGATTTACGCGGTTGGGTATATTAGTCGGGTATCTCTAAGACTATATAACTCTCTAATTTTTGTCAAGTTAATATACACAATCACTTACATATCTTTGTAGCTGATCCTATACAATCACATAAACTTAACTTTGCACTCTAAAAGGGCATCTAAGAGACCAAAAAGGTCACGAAGACATTAGAAACTTAAAAGGAGGTAGAATTCTTTCCATTTAGAGAGTTACGAAGTACTAAACTTCATCTTTTAGTTTAAAAGGAGTATCGAGGTTGATGAATATATTTGAGTATTGATTAATCTAGTGATATCGTTTTTTAACTCCTTTTTGGAACTAGGTATTTCATTTTGGATTTAATATTTTGGATTTATTTATGAATTTTGGGCCCAAAAGTGTCAAATTTTTTTAAAACATCAAGCTCATCCCAAAACTTGGTTAACTCGATTTGAGCATGTTAATTTCAGCGCAGACTAAACCGGACCGAGGCATTTCTTAAACAAGCAGTGTGCGTGATCTATAACGGAAAAGTTTGGTGGCCCATACATACTATTTTCTACACATCAACAAATTTTTTCAGTACTCGTTAACAACTGCCTCTATTAGAATTATATGTTACATTAAAAAAATTTAATATAATATCTAATATGATTATAAAATTTTGAATTTAATATAATTGAACATTCACATTGAGCCCAAAAAAATGTGAATATTAATTTCAATATTTCAATTTTAAAAAAAAGTTGAGCAAAGAAGATGTATGATAAATTCAATTAAAGCTAATTAACTATAATTTAAAATATCAAATAATATAAATGAATGTTATCGGATAGGTCAAAAGATGAATGAATTATTCTATTATTAAGATTGGTCAAATTCGAATTTAGACTCAATTTTAATTCAAATTTATATATCTAGATTCAAATAAATTTAATTTTCAGTTCGATAAAATTTTAAATTTGAATTGAATTTTAAAAAAATTAATCAAATTCGATATTATATTATTATGCTTTAAGATTCAAATACAATTGGTGCGTCTCGATTTTGAAAAAATTTTGTAATTGAGATTGCAACGGGTCAATTTCATTGAAATTTTTGGCCTATAGTCTTAAATTTAGTTATTTTTAACGGACCAGCCTATGAGCTAGTCTTAGTCTATACTGACTCGAGGATTAATTATTCTAAATAAAACAACACCATTTTACTTAAAAGAGTTAAGCCTTAGGTAAGCTGAAACCTGAACAACTCAGACTCGGACCTAATTAAAAAAATAAATTATTATATATTTTTAAAAAATTGACAGAGTTGGCCAACGGGTTAGCATATTTCCATCCCTAATTAGAGCAAGTAAAACTCATAACGTGGAAACATTATGTGAGCCCATACGTACTGTGTCCAACAACAATTAAATTTCCCAATTATCGTACTTAATTCCAATATTATTGGTGATACTAAAATAAATAAAATAGAAATAAAGGTTTTATTGACACTGAAAACAGTACATAGAATGTCTAAAATGATTATTATTAATTTTATTAAATCAAAATAATTAAACGATTAACAAATAAGAAAAATTTACTCCCATATTAATTGGAATTAAAACTGCTTACGTAGCAAATCTTATTTGCTTTCTTTATAATTGTGTTTTGCCGTAAGGGAAAGATGCATTTGTCATTATATAGAGCATAAATAATGTTGGGCTTTTGTCGCCATTAGTGCTTATGTTGTTGACATGCTCATTTGGGACAAATATGCATAGTCATTTCGCATATATAGTATTTGTCCATATCCACAAAGTTTTACGTTATGTATTAAAATAGAATTGATTCTGATGCTTAATCTTGACTATAATGTTTAATACTAACATTTATTTTCTTATTTTAAGATGGTTTAAATTTGGTAAAAAAAACATAAACCTCTCTCATGTAGTTTAAGAAATAATAGAAAAACTCTTCTATCTTTAAATTTTTTTTAAAAATTCCTTTTAACTTTTAGTTTTTCAAAAAAGTTTTTTCTTTTAGACTTCGAATAAAAATAACGTTGAAACACATACTATAAACATCATACATGGATTAATTAAATGTTATTTATATGACGACTTAACATAACTTTTAAACTCGAATTAGAATAATTAAATTTGACACAAATAAATGATTTATCATAATTATTTTTAATTATTAATTTAAGTCAAATTTAATTCTTTCAAATTGGGTTTAAATACTGAGTTGAGTTATTATATTAGTGGTATTTGATTAGCTCATGTTTAATATTCATAATACCTATATTTTATCATTATTTTTTAACCGAAGTATAATATAAGGAGTTTTTCTACAAATTTTAAAGATAAATGAGTTTTTTTTAAAATTTCTTAAACTATATAAGAAATTTATATCTTTTAATCGTTTAAATTTGGTATGACCTAATTTGACATAAAATTAATGGAATATTTTTTATTGATTAAAATTAGATGAAATTTAAATTTAAGAGACCGGTTCAAAGCAATTTAAAAGGTATAACAATTCAAATCTCCTCCCTCAAAACAATGTTGTTATAAATGTTAAATAAGAATGAACCTCGGAATTTCATTTAATTTAGGTTAAAGTAAAAGTGTAATTGAAATCAAAATTTTAATGTTTTGTAATCTAATTGATGTAATGTTATTATTTGAATTAAGGGAAGAATATTAAAAATAATTAAAAATAAAATTAACTATGATTTTATAAAATTATATTTATTATTTGCTAGTGTTTTCCTCACTTTTCTATTCTAAATCTAGTTTCCTTCTATCTCACAAAGATTCCTGTTGAAAACAAATCCAAATATCTATTATGGAAAGAAGTTTTGTAATTGAATTGCAACTCTACGTGAATATGACATCTCGTCTTATCCACTATAATAATCTATCCATTTTTTAAAAAATTTGTAATTTTGACAGGAATGTTCTAATTTGATGCAATCTCTACTTTACTTCCTAAAATAAAACAAATATTACTTTTCCTATTTAAGCATCAAAATATAGCCAAAACAAAAGAGATAATTTCAATTAATATAACTAAATAACATCTTATCACAATTGCATTTAATTCAAATATTATTGGTGACACTAAAATAAATAAAATAGAAACGAGGTTTTATTGGCACTAAGAACAATATATAGAATGTCTAAAATGATTATTATTTATTTTATTAAATCAAAATAATTAAACGATTAACAAATGAAAAAAATGTATACCCATATTAGATATAATTAAAATTGCTTTCATAGCAAATCTTGTTTGCTTTCCTTATAATTATGGGTAATGGAAAAATGCATTTGTCATTACTTAGCTTAGAGCATAAATAATGTTGGGCACTTATATAAATTTAATTGTCACCATTAGTGCTTATATTGTTGGCATTTTCATTCTGGACAAATATGCATGGTCATTTTGCACATGTAGTATTTGTCCATATCCTAAGTTATATGTTATGTATTCGAATAGAATTGATCTTGATGCTTAATATTAAAGGAAAATTGACTCTATTAGTTAATATTAACATCTATTTTGTTATTCTATTATATATTAAGTTAATCTTATCTAATTTAAAATTAGGAGATATATTTGAATCGATCAAATTTTAAATCGAATTTTAATTTAAAATATTAGTTCAAAATTTAATCTAAAAATATTCTCCTCTCTTTTATAAAGTTAAATCAAAATGAGGTGCCTAATTACAATGAATTTATGTAAAAGTAAAAAATATAATTTAAACTAAAATTTTAATATTTTGTACGGTGATTGATGTTGTGCTCTTCTTTGAGTTCAAGGAGAGAATGATTAAAAAAATTAAAAAATTATTTAATTTATCAGATTAATTTTAATATTTTCTTAGGAAATACAAAGAATAATTATTTCTATAAATATCTATCAATATTTTGTAGAACACAAATACTCAATTTAAAATTCAAATCAACAATCAACTGATCAACACAATTCAATATTTCAATATCAACTTCCATAATTTCATAATCCACAATTTCACAAAATTTGTTGCAGTCTTCACTGAACTGAATCCTGTGTAATGTAGTGGACCAATAGTGCGGGTTAGTAGGCGAAGGGGCGGGTCAGCAGATGTGGGTTAGCTACGGGTGTTACCAGATCTGGTCTTCTGGGTGCGTTTGCGACTGGGTCTGGCCATGTGGTGCTGGTGCTAATGTGGGTGTTAGGGTTAATTTTCAGTAAAGAAGAAATGAAGAACAAAGAAGAGAGGGAGACGGAAGAATCCAAAAGAAGGAGAGAAAAGACAGAGAAATTTAGAGAGAGAAAGAGAGAGATTCACAACTAATTCCCTTCCTAAACACTCTGCGTATTAGTAGGACTTTTAATGAATTATTGTTATTGTT
>JAOQMM010000159.1:8881-32580 GCA_027563515.1 Erythroxylum platyclados | reverse complement strand
ATTTTCAATTAAAGTTTAAAGAATCTAAATTTTAATAAATATAATTTATTTGTGAGATTAAATAAATAAAATAATAATTTATTTTTAACAATAATAATTTAAAATAAAATTTTAATTAAAATTTTAAAAAATAAATAAAATTTAAAATTTAAAAAGTATAATGTATTAATTAAATTGTACGGGAAAATTGAAAAGAAAAAAACTGGTTGAAAAGTAAAAAAACTTTCGTAAAACAACAAATTCAATTTGCAATTCTCAAAGGAAAAAAAAATTTCAGCTAGTTTTGTCTATTCTATGTCAATTAATGCAACCCTGTACATTCTGTCAAAGCTACATCCGTTGCTGTGCAAAACCTGCTCTTGGCCCCACATTTATCAAATTCTAAAATATGTTGCCGGTTTTTTTTTTCAAGAACCGGCCGGTTGTTTTAAAAAATTGGTCTAATTATTATTGAACCGGCCGATTTTTTTATAAGAGGTTATAAATATAAATTGGATTAAAAATCAAGCTGGTTCATATTAATTTTGGTTACCATCCGGATCAGTTTGGTCTGATTTTAAAAACTTTGTTTACACGTGTTTTTAACTCATAACATTGTATATGAAAACAACTAGCGCACTTATCCTGTTGTACATCATCACTTAGGAATGTTTCTTTTGCATTTTTATTTTTATACAAGCAGACATATTTGATACAGTAGTTTGTTTTTATATTACATAGTACCTAATCTTATTGATAACAGATCATCTCCCTGATATTTTCTGTTGTAATTCCATTAGACACAATCCAAATCATCTTAGTTTATATAAGCATTATATCTCATCTTATCATCTTGTTTTAGTTTAAATCATGCATAATCTAATTATTTAGATTAGATTAAGTCAAATACAAATTGATATTATCTAAAACCATGTATATATGCAGGTTGTAAAGCAACAAACATGAGAAATCAATACAATTCACTGTAATCATAAATTTCTTAGCTATATTATCTTTTCATGGTATCAAAGCCTACCTAAGTCAAGTTTAATTTTTTTCAATTTTTTTCTACTACATATGTCATCCATAAACCTAGCTCCAATACATTGCTATACACAACGCATCAAAATGCATATTGCAAATACCTCGCTATCAATTATCAACATTGCCAATTTTATTACAATAACCCTCAACAACACGAATTATCTCATCTAGTGAAATCAAGTAAAAGCAATTCTACTCTCCTGTGACTTAATTAGATACATTGACGGATCCATCACTCCATCGTCCAATCACCATGCGTCAACCGATGACACTTTGTCCCCCTGAAGTCTCTAGATAGCCTCGAAACTCATTTTCTTCAATAAACCATAGAGCAAAGATCTTTTCTTCACCATCCTCTTCACAACATCTGAAAGGGGGATTCCACAATCGTTGACTATGTCTTGAGCATTACGACTACCACTGAAGATCTGGCAACTATAGGAGACTCAGTCTCGTCGACAGATTTGGTCCTTTTCACC
The DNA here is from genome assembly GCA_027563515.1 of Erythroxylum platyclados. NCBI lineage: Eukaryota > Viridiplantae > Streptophyta > Magnoliopsida > Malpighiales > Erythroxylaceae > Erythroxylum > Erythroxylum platyclados. Next base: position 31,078 of record JAOQMM010000159.1, on the reverse strand, counting down.
TTCAATGGACACCCCCCATAGTACAAATGCTTTGTCACCCCAATGGAGAATTACGCAAATCTGTTGACAAGTTTCACTACATGTTTCAATTGCTCCAACTGTATGACAACCATCCGGCTGGACTTTCGTTGGAAGTAAATTGCTTCATGGTGTTGAATAAAGAAAATGCCCCACACTATGATGCCTAACTTTCACGCTCACCGCCCAACTTTCACAGTTACCACCCAACACTATTCCCATATTTCTAAGGGCAACTTCAATGGTGACAGTGGAAGATTGAAAGAAAAACAAGAAGAAGATGACCTGTTGAGGCAATAACATTCTAGGAAAGCAATTGCGGTCTCTTGGCTTTTTTACTTTAACTTCTCTCCTCAAAATTACCCCCTACCCCTGCTTTTTCTTCTTTGGGGATTTTGATTTCCAGCATTTGCTTCATCCCCTCAACTTGAACAACGACAGTTGAAGCTCTTAGCTCAGCGGAGGGCCCTTCTCTGTCGATAATGGAGAGGGGTGAATCCTCCCTCTCTAAAGATGAATTTCCTCCTCTCTATAGGGAAGTTCTTAGTGGTTCCCTGACTCAAAAAAATATAGTCTCCCCTATAGAAGAGGGGGAAGAAACGACAGCTACCCAACGAGATGAGTCTTGGCGGAAGCTGATTCAGAACCATTAGAACAAGGGCACTCTCCATTACTATAAGAATGTTCTTAAGGATGGGGTGGTAACTCCACCGATCGAACTCCCGAAGGCTGGCGCAAAGGCATGGTTGTCGACTCTAGTCGGTTTTTCTGGTCCAAAAGACTAGCCTTCCTGGCAGTAAATGCTTGGGCTAAGGCTAGGTGGGGAAAAAAAGGGGTTATAGAAGGTAATGCTACGTGAGGATGGGATGATCCTTTTCAAAATTTTAAACGACTCTTCCTTGACAGAAATCGTGGAGCAGGGCCATTGGCACTGTGGAGACCAACCAGTGTTTCTGTAGAAATGGAGGCCGGGAATGGATATGGACAAAAGCCAGATTAAGGTTATCCCTATGTGGGTTTAGTTTCACAACCCACCAATGGAGTTCTGGACGGTTGCTGGTTTGAGTTTCTTGGCTAGCTCCCTCGGTAAGCTAGTATGTATGGATTATCAGGCTGCCTCTATGGAAAGGATTGGTTATGCTAAGTTGTGCACTAAAATTCCTAAGTCTGCTTCGTTGCCTAATACCTTCTAATTCTTAGGTTAGGTGATACTGGGGAGTTGGAGAAAGTAGTTATTCCAATTAGCCATCCTTAGAAGCCAAATAATAAAGCTAGGAAGTGGGTTCCCACTGGGAAGGTATTTAGATGGCAAGATGATCTTTGCGCTAAAGCTTGTTATGTTGTGAAAAAAATAAATGTAGAGGTTACTGATGGGAGTGGTAATGGTGAGTTGAAGGTCTTGGAGTGTCCATTGAATAACGTAGAGCAGGAGGAAACTGAAGTTAGAAAAGGGATGGAAATGGTGCTAAAAGGAAATGTTAACAGTATTCCTCAGCTATTAGAGGAAGGTGTGAGGCCCCAAACTATACCCTAGTAAGAATGTTTCATGTCCATGAAAGTGTTTGTAATCGATATGAACGGAATTGTTAGGGGTATTTCGGTAATTTGTGTTAATTGTGTTATGCATGCATAAATATACATTGATCATGGACTAAAATGCTACATGTAGTAATATGGCATGCAATTTCATAGAATAAGACAAAGGTGTGGACATTTTTGTAATTAATGAAAGGTGAAAAGTATAAACCAATAAGATTGAGCCATGTGTCGTGTCCCACACCATAAGAATTAACCATATGGCATGTCACCCACCACAAACTTTACTTAAACACATGAAGAGGAAGAGGGGAAGGTCGTCCATCAGAAATTTGAGCATCTTTATTCATCCAAAGTCTTATGAAATTTGACTTCTTAAGGGATTTGAAAGAAAACACCAGAAATTTGTGCGTTTGAAGTCTAACGTGAGTTGATTTCATTTTTTGGTGTGAACATTAGTTCCTTCCTCATCTCCTCTTCATCTAGGGTTCTGTTATGTATATGTGATTGTTGAAGATGAGTTTTGAATGGGTATGTTATGTGTAGAAGTGGAGTAGACCAAAGAAGGGAAGCAAGTGGAGTGAAGAATTAAGGTTTTGATCACTCTTTCAAAGGTATGGAAATTTTGATCTGTTGATTGAGTTTTTGAGTGTAACATGAGGGGCTTTGTTAAGAAAGGTATTATATATGAAGCTGGGATGTTGCTGGTTCATTTGCATGTGTCTTTGACGTTGCTCTTGCATAATAAGACCAAAGTGGGTTAATTGGAGTGTGTACATCATTAGATGGAGTGATTCCACTTAACATACTTCTGTATTTTAGCCATATCTTGAATTATAGTTATCTAAATGGGATAATTTTAATTGGAGATTAACCTAAAAAATAGCTCTACGACTTTTATGAAGGAATCAAATTTTAGTTCTGCTTTTAAGGGTTTTTAAATTTGCCTTGAAGTTGAGTTCTGGTTGCTGTCCCTGTTTGAGAACAGTCTATAGTATTTTGGTTATAACTCTCGAAATACTGAACCAAATTGCATTAAGTTTATGTCATTACACATAGAAACATTTTTATAGAGACCATATTGCCTTAAAACCTCAGTTTCTACGTCAGAATGGCCATACTAAACTGACCTAAAAACCTGTCCTGAGAAAAGCAGGAAATTTAAGTATAGTCGTGCAGCAATCCCCATTTTTAACCCAAACATGAATTTTTCCTTACCCAAATGCTACTAAATCTCATCCAAACTCCTTCAGATATCACTGCAACTTAGAAAACCCAGTTGTAAGGGTACCATAAGACTCATACTTATAATGTGTAATTACTTAAATGCTTTCATTGATGCATTGTTGAAAAAAGGACTAAGTTCATAAAGCATATTATATTTGATTGGGCATGATGTATGTTTTCATTATAATGAAAGCATTAGGGAATGAGTTCGAACTTATGCATTATTGCTCTTTAATGTTTTGATGATTAGTTTTATCCTACCAAGTCTAAGTTATGGGTAAATAGGCATGCCTAGAAGGGTCTGCAACTGCTTGTATTCTGAGACACTACGGTGTCTTTTATTTTAAAAATTTAAGTCTCTTCTATTTCAGAGGCTATTGCCTCTTCTGTAGATACCAATCATAGGTATCTTTTGTTCTGTTCCCGTTACCCACTTCTGAAAAGATTAGTAGGCAAATTCTATATATTTTCTGACATTTTTTCTGCTCTGATGCAAACTTGTAGCTGATATGCCCTTTGAGTATTATATTCAATTTCTGTTATGTGATATTTCATGAATTCTTGTTATAACGTATTTTCCATTGCTTAATTGTCATCAATCGTTTGTATGGAAATGTTTGACGACTATTAAACGTAGTCACCGTCTTGCATCATCATTTTTCCCACTAAGCTATATGCTTAGCACAGTAGTTTTTTCCTCTGTGTAGGTCTTGATAGACAGGATTAAGGTTGGGACAACCGCAATGGTCAAAGAAGGACGTGTTCACTTTTGGAAGATTTTATGCTTAAGCTTTGAGTTGTATTCATAAATATTATGAGAAATTTGTAGTATGTGTAAATGGCTTGTAATAACCATAATGTAGGATGGGTTTGTTTTTAATGTATGGATTTAATATATACAAATTTTTACCCATTAAATGTGATGTATATTCCCTTATTTTCTGGGAGTTGTTGGCTTATCTTGTTTTATTTTGTATGGCATCCGTATATCCTCCTAAAGGGTATTGGGGTGTTACAGAAGGTCAGATAGAGGATTATGGTTTTCAATATTCAACTCAAACCAAGGGGTAATTAAGCATATAGAAGTTACTGGTGATTTGGATCGAGATGAACCAATAGTGCAGGTTAAGGAGGTGCAAATGCGAGTTGTGCAATTGGAAGGTGAGAATTCTAATGATAGGGTAGGTCCTAACTCTACTCTTGACAACTCCCCTATAGCTAATGATCCAAAATTGGTCTCAGTTGACCATGCTCCCCCTGATAATCCTTAGACTGGAAGGCCAGAAATAACTGAAATTGAGTGTTTTTCTCCTTCAACCAAAGATGATGTATCTGATATTCCTGGAGATTTTTGTTGCAAACTAAACATCGTAAATCTATTAGAAGGCGAAAACAAAACCCAAAATACATGGGGACTTCCCCCAACCATGGCGGTCTTAATATGGAACATTAGGGGGTTAAATGACCCTAATAAAAAACTTTTGGTGCAAGAGATAGTTAGAGATAAGAAGCCTTGCTTGATTGGCCTTCTTGAAACAAAAATAAAGGATCCATTATCTATATATGGCTCTAAATTTTTGGGAACAAATTGAGAGATCATTACTAATCATTCCTTACATTATAACAGTAGAATAGTTTTCCTCTTTAATAGAGACATGATTAATGCTCAGGCTAAAGAATCTTCTGATCAATTTATTCACTTACAATGTCAGATTTGAGGTATGACATATGTTTTTAATTTGTCCATCATATATGCTTCTAATTTTCGCTTCCAAAGGAATTTGCTTTGGTTGGACTTGGCTAAGATACAGATCAATCTTGCTAATCCTTGGCTAGTGGCGGGGGACTTTAATTGCTCTCCAACTCGGATGATTCAATCTTGGCCTAACTAAAGAACTTTCTAATTTTCTTTCTATAATGGACTTGAAAGATCTAAAGGCAACGGGTAGAAGACTTACGTAGTCAAATAATCAGCATAGGAACTTACTTATTCGCAAAAAGCTAGATCGAACTTTAGTTAACTATTCTTGGCTGTCAAACTTCACAAATTCTTTTGTGCATTTTGGTGAGAATTTCCTATCAGATCATTCCTTCATATTGATCCAAAGACTTGTGGAATGTAATAGAATTGCAGCCCCCTTTCGGTTCTTCAATGGACTAACAGAGATGGACGTTTTTCTTGAGCTGGTAGAGAGATGCTAGAATGTTAAAGTGGAAGGTTATAAATCCTTCCAATTAATGCAGAAATTACAAATAGTGAAAGTTACTATGAAATGTTACATGACTAATCGGAAAATGGACATCTCTATTCTCAAGGATAAGCACAATCAGCTTGTTATCTAGATCCTCATAATGTTACTCTTCGTGCTAATGAGAGGGGTTATCTTCAGGACTATATAGATGCAGTCAAGCTCCAAAATTCTATTCATAAACAAAAGTCTAGATTGAATTGACTAAAAGATGGAGACTCAAATACCAAGTTCTTCCATTCTACCTTACTTACTCATAGGAATACCAATAAAATATCATTACTAAAAGACAATAGGGGGTAGTTGTATTCAGAGTAGATTCAACTCTAGGATCTCACTAGGACTCACTTCCTTGAGTTGATGGATGAGGACCCTTCCTTAGTTCCTAGTCCTAATGTTAACAAACTGTCTGAATGTGCAATTGATACTAGCATCAAGGATCTTTGGGTGATGCCTGTCTCTCGGATGGATGTTAAAAGGGCCCTGTTCAAAATGAAATCTTCAAAATCTCCTGACCCAGACAATTTTACTGCACTATTCTTTAAGAAAATATGGGACATCACCGGTGAGCTATTCTCTGCAGCTATGCTAGAATTCTTCGTATATGGGAAAATGCTAAAGGAGTTGAATCATACTTTCATATGCCTGGTTACTAAATATCATAACCCTCAGTGTATGAGCGACTTTCGACTGCTATCTTGCTGCAACATAATATATAAAGTCATCTCTAAGATTCTAGCTGAGGGACTTAAATTGGGTATCTCTAAAATCATCAACACTGCTCCAGGGGCTTTCATTCCTGAGAGGAATATTGGTGATAACATAATCCTCTTGCAGGAATTGTTGAAGGGATACAACTCGAGCAAGTAAGTCAAAAGTTGCTTAATTAGAGTAGACTTTTTCAAGGCATTTGATACTATAAGCTGGGGTTTTATTCGAGTTTGTCTTGAGGTTCTTCAGTTGCCAGTCAGATTTACTAATTGGATCATGTCTTACATTCAAACTCCTACTCTAAGTATCCTTATTAATAGAGTCCCCACCAAATCGGTTAAGATCGCCAAAGGTATTTGACTGGATGACCCTTTATTGCCTTATTTATTTACATTAGTAATGGAAGGATTCTCTCGGTTAATTACTAAGCTAATCGCTTGTAATAGAAGTTTCCAATTTCATTACAAATGTCAAGCTCTCAAACTTATTCATCTTATGTATGTTAATGACTTATTGATTCTTCGTGACACTGATTCTCATTCCATCTCCATGATGATGAATGCCTTGAATTTATTTACAGATTGGTCAGGATTAAAGCTCAATCCTGAAAAGAGCTGTTTGTATCTCTCGGCAGATGTGAGAAATGTTAATATAGTTCAGAATTTAGTTAGGTTGGATATTCATTCTGGTCCTTTCTGTTATTTGGGGTCCCTATTTCTTCTAATAAACCTAAGTTGCTGGATTGTCTTCCTCTTTTAGAAAGGATTAAGTCAAGGGTGAATACTTAGCAGAATAGATTTCTTTCATATACTGCTAAATTAACACTTATTATCTACGTCTTAAACAGCTTACATCTTTATTAGGCAGCTCATATAGCTTTGCCAAAGAAAGCCCTAAAGGAAATTGACAGAATCCTGAAAGTCTTCCTTTGGTCTAGTAAAACAGAAAGTTCTAAGAATGCCAAGGTGAAGTGGAGTGAGGTGGCTATACCGAAGAGGCTTGGTGGACTTGGGATCAAATCAATTACTATAGTGTAGAAAGTCTTAATGTGTAAAAGACTTTGGCGATTATACGCTGATCAAAATGGGCTATGGGTTAAGTGGATGCCTGAGTATCACTTAAAGAATGAGAACTTCTAGAAGTTTCTTGTAGGAAGGAATTTTCCTGGATTATGATTCAGATGTTGAGGCTGTGTAACTTGATTTACCCTTATATTAAGCATGAGACTAGGAATGGTTTCAGAACTTAGTTTTGGTTCGATAACTGGTTAGACTCGAGTCCCCTTATACTTAATCCTTAGGTAAATCACTTGAGCAATAGAATTCCTCTTCATTTCAAGGTTTCATCTTTGATCTTCAATGGCCAATGGTGAGGTAACTTCAGAGGTTTCGTTACTTTGGCCTAAATTGTGCCCCTTTTGGGTAATATACAAATGGAGGACTCTATCATCTGGACCCCTAAACAGAACGAAAGATTCTCTAATAAATCTTGTCATCGGGTCTTGAATAAAGGCTTATCTAAGGTTCCCTGGTTCTCTCTATTATGGCATAATTCAATAAACCCAAAGGCATCTTTTATGTCTTAGCTTGCGATTAAAAACCGGTTCAGGACGAAACCCAACAGAATGGTAATGTAGACTCCACCTGTATGTTATGTAAAATGGAAATGAATGATAGGGACCACCTTTTTTTTCTTTGTACCTTCTCGAAAGCATTTTGGAGTAGGATCTTGCACTTGATACCTGGTACTGGGACTCCATACATCTAGACCCAAGCTCTCAACTAAGCTATTAATAACTCTCGGAAAGGTAAGCCGAATGCAAATATGTACAAAGGTGCTTTTATATCTACTATTTATTGTCTTTGGAAGGAGAGAAACTTGCGAAGATTTTCTAATCACGAAGAACGAAAATACCAGCTTGCCGATAGGATTATCAACTGGGTTAGATTTGCTTTAATTGCAAAAAGCTTTCATTTTACTCTTTCTCCTGATATGAAGATTAGATGGAACCTTTAACTTGAACTATTTTTGTAATTATTATTAGTTAGTTACGTTACTTTTACTCTATAGTAGAGTATTAACTTGAACTCATTGTAATGTTGGATTAGTTATGTCTATAGTATATGCAACATTCTTTTTTTAAAAAAATATAACATTTTGGAACATGAAGTTACAAAGAGAGAGAGAGTACAAAGAAGACGGAGATGAGAGGAGATGACAGATGACAGATGAGTTAAGGCCATTAATTGAAATATTAATATATTCACTATTTTTAAGAATATTAATATATTATAACTTAGTAACAATGGCAGAATCTATTATGTTCCACCTAAGTGTTGCATTCATAGGAAAATTAATAAACAAGAGGAATTTTGTTTGTTTTAAGTTTTAGCTTTTCAGTTTTTTCTAAACTAGTAAACTATAAAGAGAAACTAGTATATTATAAAGAGAAAAGAATAAATAAATAGTAAAATTATAAAATAAGATGATGTAAATTTTAATTTTTATAATATTAAAATATTAGTATTTGTTGATCAAAATTCAAAACAAAACATTAGCGTATTTTCTATTTCAATGAAATATTTTATTTTTACTTACTCTTATGATTTTTACTGCTTATTTATTATATACCGGTATTATAATGATTTAATACCGGTTGAATCTTTAAATCTTAAATCTTTCCTTTGACCGGTTCAATGTCCAATCTGATTTTTAAAACATTGGTCTTTACACAAAATAAAAAATAAATTCATTTTTCGCAAATGCATACACGAGAAGATAAAGAAATATTGAAATACCAAAAATGTTTAGATTCGGCATGTGATTCGATCCTTGTATCCTTGCCATCTTTAAGAATAAATTGTTGATAGTTGTGTTTGCATCACCACCAGTTGTGCTTGAAATTGACAAATCAAAAAGAAAACCAATATTAATAAACTCCATAATGTCAGAGATTATTCTAAAAATAAATATGCGTTCTGACAAAATTAGGGAATAATAATATAAGTCTAGAAGTCACATTAATCATATGAGAATATATTATTTACAACTGGCAGCATAAAAGTTCAACTTAGTCAACATCAAAATCTTGAACCTTAAATACAAATACTAAATACTAAATCATACATCGTAAAACCTAAAATCTAAATCCTAAATACTAAACTTTAAAACTTAAACTTAAAACTTAAATCTTGAATACTAAATCTTAAATCCCAAATACTAAATTATAAGCCTAAACCCTAATCCTAAGTACTAAATCCTAAATCCTAATACAAAAACCCTATAACCTAAATCTTGAATCATATCACTAAATCCTAAATCCTAGATCCTAGATCCTAATACCTAAACCCTAAACCTTATATATTAAAACCCGAACCTTAAACCCATAAATCTTAACCATAAAATCTAAGCCATGAAACTCTAAATCTTAAAATCCTAAACTTTCAAACAAAAACTCTAATAATAAGCGCATGCGTTACCAACATATAAGAAAATTGTTTGGGAAGAAATATCTTTTTGCTAAGTAAGATATAAATCCAATTTTCACAAATGCATCTGTTAAAAGATAAAGAAATGAAGAAACAAACGTTTTTTTTCTACTATCTTAAGTAACTTAAGTCGTGGTTTCGAAGGTTGCATATATCACTAAAATGTTCCAAAATGAAAATTACAACTTAACTCAAGAAGAAACACGAGACCACTGATTGTTCATATGCGAGGAGACTCATCGGATCTGAAAAGCAACTCAACTCAATTGCTAATGGCCTAATCATTTTACTACTTTCTCTAGGGCAGTCCAATGGCTAGCTACTCAAAGAACTCCCCTATAGTTACCCCATATCGCAGTTGTTAGTATGTTTGTTCAGTCAATATGGAAAGAACACAATGCCAAGCATTTTGAACTCAAGTCCAAACGAATAGATCTTTTCATTTCCGAAACCCTTGAAAACATCAAAGAGCTCGATTTATAAACCGATTACTCAGCAACTCCAACCTTCTCCAGTTCTTACTACCATTTTCTTTTTATGTTTTTGAGTAGTTAAAAGCTTTACACCTCTCTAGTTTCAAAGGGTAAACCCTAGACTCTCTTGTAACTTTAACTTTCATTCTTTATTAATACATTTTCTTCTTTCCTTTTTCAAAAAAAAAACTTCTAGTGAAGATGAATTGTTTTAATTCGATTATACACTTACTAAAAGTTCTTAACATGAGATTAATTACCTCTAAGACTAGCATCATCAACAATGATCTCATAATAAATATTTCTACACCAAATAAGAAATAAATTCAATTTTCGCGAATGCATACATTAGAAGATAAAGAAACAGTGAAATCCCAAAAATGTTTAGTTTCGACATATGATTCGATCTTTGTATCCTCGCCATCTCGTTGATAGTTATGGTTGCATCACCTCTAGTTGTGGTCGAAATTAACAAATCAAAACGGAAACAGAAATAAATGAACTCCATAAAGTCATAGATTATTCTAAGAATAAATATGAATTTTGATGGAAATAGGAAAAATAATAATAAGTCTAGAAGGCATATTAATCATATCAAAATATATTATTTATAGCAGGCAACAAAAAAGGTGAATTGAGTCAACACCTAAATCCTAAATCTAAAACCTAAATATTAAATACTAAATCATACATTCTAAAATCTAAAATCTAAAACCTAAGACCTAAATATTGAACATTAAAACTTAAACCTAATCCCTAAATCTTGAATAATAAATCCTAAATTCTAAGCCTAAACCCTAATCCTAAATACTAAATCCTAAATCCTAATACGTAAATCCTGTAACCTAAATCTTGAACCATACTCCTACATCCTAAATCCTTGATCCTAATACCTAAACCCTAAATCTTAAATCTTAAAACCTAAACTTTAAACCCCTATATCTAAACCATAAAGCCCAAAACATGAAACCCTAAACCTTAAAATCCTAAACCCTAAATTTTCAAGCCAAAACTTTAACAGTAAGCATTACCTACAAGTAAAAACTTATTTGAGAATAAATATCTTTTTTGCCTAGCAAACCATAAATTATGTTTTCACAAGTGCATCCATTAAAAGATAAAGAACTGAAAAAAAACAAACATTGTTTTCTATTATCCTATTCTTCTTAAGCCTTGATTTTGAAAGTTGTATGCATCTACAAAATGTTCCTACCTGAAAATTTCAACATCAAATGACGATTAATTGTTATAATTCAATCATACAATTACTAAAGTTTCTTAACACCAAATTGATTACCTTTAAGACTCGCATCATCAACAATGATCTCATAATCAACATTTCTACACAAAACAAGAAATAAATTTAGTTTTCGCAAATACATAAATAATAATGAAATACCAAAAATGTTTATTTTTGGCATATGATTCGATCCTTGTATCCTCGCCATCTCTAATTATAAATTGTTGGCAGTTGTCTTTGCATCACCTCCAAGTTGTGCTTAAAATTGACTTATCAAAAAGAAACCAATATTAATAAACTTTATGATGTCAGAAATTATTCTAAAAATAAATATGCATTCTGACAAAAATAGGAAACAGTAATAATAAGTCTAGAAGACACATTAATCATATCAAAATATATTATTTACAATAGGCAGCATAAAAGGGGAGCTTAATCAACACCTAAATCTTAAACCTTAAACCAAAATACTAAATAATAAATCATATCCTAAAACCTAAAAGCTAAACCCTAAATACTAAAAAATTAAAACTTAAACATAAACCCTAAATCTTGAATACTAAATCTTAAATCATAAATCCTAAATTTTAAGCCTAATCTCTAATCCTAAATCATAACACCTAAACCCTATAACCTAAATCTTAAACCTTAATCCTAGACTCTAAATCCTAGATCCTAATATCTAAACCCTAAACCTTAAATCTTAGAACCTGAACTTTAAACCTTTAGATCTAAACCATAAAGCCTAAACCATGAAACTCTAAATCTTAAAATCTTAAACCCCAAATTTTCAAACCAAAAATCTAAAACTACGCACATGTGTTACCAACAAGTAAAAAAATTATTTGAGAATAAATATCTTTTTGTCCAAGCAAAACATAAATTATGTCTTCACAAGTGCATCCATTAAAAGATAAGAATTGAAAAAAATCCTTGTTTTCTACTATCCAAATCTTTTTAAGACTTAGTTTCGAAAGTTGTATGCATCAACAAAATGCTCCTACATGAAATTTCAACCTCAAGTGAAGATCAATTGTCATGATCCGATCATACACTTACTGAAAGTTCTTAACACCAAATTGATTGCCTCTTAGACTTGTGTCATTAACAATGATCTCATAATCAACATCTCTACACAAAATAAGAAATAAATTCAGTTTTCGCAAATGCATGAGAGGATAAAGAAATAATGAAATACCAAAAATGTTTAGCTTCGGCATATGATTTGATTCTTGCATCCTCGCCATCTCTAAGTATAAATTGTTGGTGGCTGTGATTGCATCAACTCCGGTTGTGCTCAAAATTGACAAATCAAAAATAAAATCAATATTAATAAACTCCATAATGTTAGAGATTATTCTAAAAATAAACATGCAATATAATGAAAATAGGCATCAATAATAATAAGTCTAGACAACACATTAATCATATCAAAATATATTATTTACAACAGTTTTATGGGAGCTTAATCAACACTTAAATCTTAAACCTTAAACCTAAATAGTAAACCCTAAATCATATCCTGAATCCTAAATTTTCAAACCAAAACTCTAACACAAAGCGCATGCGTTACCAACAAGTAAAAAAATTATTTGAGAATCAATTTCTTTTTTGCCAAGCAAAACATAAATTATGTTTTCACAAAATCATCCATTAAAAGATAAAGAATTGAAAAAAAAACCCTTGTTTTCTACTATTATAAGCATCTTAAACCTTAGTTTCGAAAGTTGCATGCATCATCAAATTGTTCCAACCTGAAAATTTCAACCTTTAGTGAAGATTAATTCATAATTCAATCATACACTTACTGAACGTTCATAACACCAGATTGATTACCTCTAAGACTAGCATCATCAACAATGATCCCATAATCAACGTCTCTACACAAAATAAGAAATAATTTAATTTTTCACAAATACATACATGAGAAGATACATATATATTGAAATACCAAAAAATTTTAGATTCGACAAATGATTTGATCCTTGTATCCTCGCCATCTGTAAGTATAAATTATTGGTAGTTATATTTGCATCACCTCTAGTTGTGCTTGAAATTGACAAATCAAAAAGAAAACCAATATTAATAACTGTTACATAGCTGGGTGCATCCCAACCCCCCCCCTCCCCTTTTAATAAAAAAAAACCAATATTAATAAACTCCATAATGTTACATATAAAAATATTACAACTATTAGGCAGCTGTAACTAGTATAAAACCTGTTCCTTAACAAGACATGAATATGAATTAGTTATTTATCTCCCTCTCTCTCTCTCTATAATTTCTCTGTCTTCTCTCCTCTTTCTAGACTCTTCTCCTCTTCTCTCTTATGTTCTTCATTTTATTCATAACAAATGGTATCAAAGCAGTTGGTTCTACATAGAATTGAAGAAAACTTGAAGAATTTGATGGAAGCACGTATCAGATATGAGAAACTGCTTCTTGAATCACAAATCTGAGTAGAAAGGATGGAGAACGACTTGTCGAAGCTTAAAACTATGATGGCATAATTCATACAACAAGGAGTGCAACCGGGAGCTACTATTCCAATACCTCCAAAACCCACAAATCGCAACAAGCAAACCATACAGGAGAATGACTACATAAAGTCTCTCTCTCTTTCTAAACTCCTTAACTGCTCATCGCTTATACTTTGCCCTCAGAGTCCACCCCTCTCTTTACTAAAAAAGACATCGTCTTTGGTGGTTATGTCATCGTTCCTTCTCCCAGTGAGCTTGTTACTCCTCTGATCTCGTCAAGTGTAACATGCAGATTGACCAGATATAAAAGCATTACATCTGGTTTTGGAGTTCTGCTAAAAGAGTAGGGTGTGAACTTTAAAGTTGGCTACATAATTGGAGGTTTTTGTGCGATTGTGTCTCATCCTGCTGATAATCTTATCTCATTCCTTAACAATGCTAAAGGAGTTACTGCTAATGATGCTGTAAAGGAGATTGGTGGTGAAAAGAAAATACGATTATTCTTTTTTGTCCATTTTGTAAACATCATTAACCTTAGGGACAAGGTTTTCTAAAGTAGGAGAAATTGTTACGTATAAAAATATTGCAACTATTATACAGTTATAACTAATATAAAACTTGTAATTGTTCCTTCACAAGACATGAATATGAATTAGCTACATATTTGTGTATGTCTCTCTCTCATGCTTTGTGTGTGTGTGTAATTTCTCTGTCTTCTCTCCTCTTTTTGGACTCTTCTCTTCTTCTCTCTTCTGTTCTTCATTTTATTCATAACACATAATGTTAGAGATTATTCTAAAAATAAATATGCAATCTAACAGAAATAGGCAACAGTAATAATAAGTCTAAAAGAAGCATTAATCATATCAATATATATTATTTACAGCAGGCAGCATAAAATGGGGAGCTTAGTCAACACCTCAATCTTAAACCTTAAACTTAAATAATAAACCCTTAATCATATCCTAAACCCTAAATTTTCAAACCAAATCTCTAACACTAAGAGCATGCGTTACTATCAAGTAAAAAATTTATTTGAGAATAAATATCTTTCTTGCCAAGCAAAACATAAATTATGTTTTGACAAGTGCATCCACTGAAAGATAAAGAATTGAAAAAAAACAAACAAACCTTGTTTTCTACATCTGAATCTTCTTAAGCCCTGGTTTCAAAAGCTGTATGCATCAGCAAAATGTTCCTACCAAAAAATTTCAACTTCTAGTAAGTATCAATTGTTATAATTCAATCATACACTTATTGAAAGTTCTTAACACTAGATTGATTAATTCTAAGACTTGCATCATCAACAATGATTTCATAATCGACGTCTCTAAAAAAAAAAGAAATAAAGTCAGTTTTCGCAAATGCATAAATGAGAGGTTAAAGAAATAGAGAAATACCAAAAATGTTTAGTTTCAGCATATGATTCAATCATTGTATCCTTGCCGTCTCTATGTATGTATTCGTCAATCAGTAAACTCCCTTCATCCCTTCTCTTCCTTCTTGGATGATCGATGATCAGTACACTCTTCCCCCCGTGCATCCCTCCCTTCCCTCTTGGATGATTCTGGAGAGCACCAAGTCCTTATATAGGAATCTTGACCATAACGGTAACACAAAAATGGGCCTATTGGGAACAGAAAAACGGTAACCCAAAACTATTCCATGAATAAAAGACATTCTCCTATTGTTTTAATGTCCATGTCCTCTTTATACAGAGAAGAGTAGCTTCTACATTACGTAACTTTGTTCTTTTACCAAAATAGCCCCGTCATCTTCAATGCCCCAAGTTAAAAACAAATATACGTTTAATTTAGATATATAACAAAAATAAAATAACAAGTAAAAATAACAAACACCAAGAAACAAAGCTTCATTGCAAGTTTGATGCTACAAAATTCTATTATAAGAAACAAGTTCATTCTTAAGTGCACCAATTCAAGAAAGCATCAACCAACTTCATTCAACTATTATTTAGTATTTGAATCCCAGTTTACTTTGCTTCACATTTTCCACCATTTGTACAGATAATGTGAATACTTCAAACCATATCCAAAGCGAAAAGCAACACACCAGAGGGCCAAAAATAAGAGAAGACGGATGAAACAGTTACCTCTTTAGGTCTAATGCAGATACTGCACTTTACGAATTCTCTGTATTCTTTAAGTTCTTCTTGGAGTTTCTCCAAAATTGATGACCCCTCCTGTCTGAGCTTGAAATCATTCTCCTCACAACCTCCGCTCCTTCCTCTTTTCTTCTTTTGTCAAACCTGGTAGGGAAACAAGGTGAATACATGCCTTCACAATGCATATATAAGACTTATATCTTTCATTAACTCTCTCTCTCTATTTCTATCTGAAGTTCCAGAATAGCTGCTCTACTTTCTCCAACTCTGCGTTGTGAATCCTCCAATAACTCCCTTGCTTGATTAGATGCTCTTCTCACTTCTTGCAATCTATTTTGTGTGTTTTCCAATGTCAATGAGTTCTGAAACTTATTAACAGCAATTTTTTGTACCTGGTCTGCACAAATTTTTAACTGCAACAACAGGCATGTACAACCTTGGGAAATATGCTCTCCATATTGTTAATTTTGAGCTCGCATATCATTATATACATAATAAAATAATGTTGTTTAAATCAATTATTTTTTAAACTGTTGAATGAACCGGCATTGTTTTGTTAAGTTTAAATAAAACAACACTATTTTATCCTAATCGATTCAGATCGATCCAACCCTCTCAAGTCCAAATTAAACTTAAAGCTCGGGTTAAAGCAGACAAAACCAAACTATATTATATTTAACCATACTCATAAAGATGTTATAGTACCGTATGTGACATACTTTGGTTATCTTAACTCAAATAGTCAATTATACAATAATGACAATGAGAATTTCTGTAAACATGTAAGTAATACTCAACTTGGATTTCATATTCGAAGTCAATTTAGTGAATTTATTCTCTAGCAAATATCCACATGTTTGTTTAAATATTTTCATACTTTAACCTGTGAAATTAACTACTTCTTTTATAAGGAAGAAATATGTGTGTGGGTTAGTCTTTCTACGTTGTATTAATGTCTATTCTTAAAAAAACAATAACTATGAATAGTATAATAATAATATATAAATGAAATATAAATCTTATAATTACGATTTCATCATAAATTTATTTACAATATATATTTAACTCACAAACTTTGTTATATATATCTGAATATGTATATGATAAAGAATGTCTTTAAATTATTTTCTTAATGAACTATAACCAATAGAGTAATTATAAGGTATAAACCAACACTCCCAACCTACCAAAATAATTAATTTAGAGTAAATAGAGGTTAAACTGCAATTATTAAGTTTATTCAATGCATACTTAAATAATATCCAAAAGGGATTGGTATCGAAATGAATAATTAGCATCCTTGAACTATCGAAAACATTTAATAAAAAGATTTTTGTTGTAAAATTGGTTTTATTAACACATAATATTTGATAAGATGAAAATACTAGATTATTTCCATCACGTTGAATTAAGGTGTTTAGGAGTAATTTAATTAATATTGAGGGTAAAAGATAACGATCTCTCCTATAGTCTAAAATTTTTTTACTTTTTCAGAAAAACTCCTTTTAAATTTCAGTTAAAAAATAAAATAAAACACATGTAGTATAAACATCAAATGTAGACCAGTCAAATATTATTTATATGATAATTTAATCCAACTCTTAAACTTGAACTGAACTAATTAATTATAACTCAAATTAGTAATTTATTATAGTTATTTTAAGGGTTAATTTCAAAAAAAAGTCTAAACTTTCGTCAAATTTTCAATTATAACCCGAATTTCAAAAAGTAGCAATACATTGGCCAATCATTCAATTTTTTTCAATTCTAGCCCAAACTTCAAAAAGTGACAATAAAATGCTTAAACTTTCAATTTTTTTCAATTCTAACTCGATGATATCTATTGTTCTCCAGATGTCCTTGGTCTTTTGTTTTTTGTTTGTTCTTCTGACACCCCAAACTACTCTGGTATCACAGCGTACTGTACCAGTAAGTTCTTCGTTTTTAATTCGTTCTCCTGATACCTTTTGTGTGAGGGCATCGGGGCCGTATAATCTGAAAATTAAAGGGTGAGGGTGTCGAGATAATAAACCGAAAACGAAGGTAAAAACTGAAATTAAAGCGTAAGGTCGTCGAGGTTTCTTAATATGATTTCGGTCATTTTTAAATAACAACGTCATTTTAATTATGTGATTAAATGACGTCATTTCATTAATCTTTATTTGTTGTGTTAATTTTGGCTGACGTATATTAATAGTTAAGATTTCTGAAACACGTGACAAGTCACATCAGCAACCTTAACGGAAACACTAACATCAAGTTAGAATTGAAAAAATTAACAGTTTAAGAATTTCATTGTTACTTTTTGAAGTTCGGGCTAGAATTAAAAAAAATAAAAGTTGAGCATTTTATTGCTACTTTTTAAAGTTTAAGTTATAATTGAAAATTTAACGAAAGTTTAGGCTTTTTTGTTAATTAACCCTTATTTTAAATTATCAATTTAAGTCAAATTTAATTATTTTAGGTTGGGTTAGTTTAAGAACTTAGTTAAGTTATTATATTAGTGTAATTTGATTAGTTCACGCTCAATATTCATATTAAGTATGTTTCGTCGTTATTTTTTAACCGAAATTTAAGAAAAAACTAAAAATTAGAAAGATTTTTTTAAAGAATTTTAAACATCAAGAAATTTGTTAAAGATAGGAATTTGTTTGAATCATAAGACATGTAATTCATAGGATCTCTTATATATCTTACACTAACAATCTGGGAAGTTCGAGTTCTGCTATAGAATCTTAGTTAGAAAAGACATATAAAGAAAAAAGTTGAGAAGTCACGAATAATTTATTATATAAAATAAAATAAAATTTAATATTTTTATTTAAACTATCACAGATAAATTGAAATTGCAAATTCTTCATATCAATTCAAGTTTAACGACATAGGAAAAGATACATTTATAACTAAGAGTTTGGGTTTTCAAGGAAACTAAATTCAAATTATTTCTAACATGCAATTTGTAACAAATTCGTTGTTAGAAATTCGTCAATGCTAAAATTAACAGTTAAATTAATTTTAACTAAATTCAGTCAAATTACATAATTAATTATAATAAATTAATTCAAATTCAAGTTAATTTAATTAAAATTTAATAAATGATATATAATTTAATTATACTCAACTTTTAAAAAAAAATATTGAGCCGAAAGTTGGAATTGGTCATAAATAACGTACAACATTATTGTTAAGACCCATCTCAGAGGTAGGTATCTTCCAAGGAGGGTCTCCTAGTAAGTAGAAAAATGTGAAAGAAAGAGGACAAAGTCCGATTTTGGACTACATAAATGATTATTACATGTTACCAGAGTGAAGTCATCAGCTTGTGTTGGAGGATCAAAACAGGAGAGATGGTAATTGGGTCTGGCTGGGCTCAATCCGTACTGAGGTCAATAGGCCAGGTTTAGATTAACTTGGTCTTGAACTTATTGGTTTAAAAAAAATCAGGTCTTGAATCGAACTCGAACTGAAACTGTCGAGGTCCATAATGAGGTCCGACATCAATAGTAAAAAACAACCTTATTTTGTAAAAAAAATAAGATATTATTTTTTATTTTTAATAAAAAATTAGGTTAGATTAGATCGATTTCAAACTTGTAGCTCAACCTGAGCCCAAGCCTCTGCAGAAGCTGTCAGGCATAGTTCGGGCCCTCACGTTGCCATGCCTGCAAAACAGAAATGGAGAGTTTGGTTCGTGTAAGAAAGAAAATGGTCCACCGTTATTGGCAGGACACAGTACAACTTTATATTAGCTAGCTTGTCCCTGTGTCTTAAATCAAGACAATCTGAAATACCTATCATTGTTTCATGACTCGTTGCGTTAGAATAAGGTTTCCTGTTTCAGCTTTTAGTGAATGGCTTTTACCGTAACAGGAAGCAAGAGTTTATTCTACGGTGAAGAGAAATTTTTACCTGCAGATCTTTAAAGAATACTTATATGTTGATTTTAGACTTTAAATTAACTATGGAGCAGGTTCTATGACACAATCAAGGATAGCAATAGATCAGTTCACGAATCGGTCTCGTTAATTTTTTAAAATAATTTTTTAAATTTAAAATATAAAATAATATTTTTTTAATTGAAGGTCTGAGTTGTCCAGATCCAGGCTTGCCCGTAGCTTAACTTTTTTTAGAAAGTTGAGCTTCGAACCGGTCTAAGCCTGATTTGACCTATGAATCGACTATTGAAAACATCTGAATTTAAGCTCATGGATTAGTCCATTTCCATCCCTAAACACAATAAAAGAAATAGTTTTTAATTTATACATTTTATATAAATAAAAAATCAATTTATCAATACCTATTCGGACTGATCACGAGGTTAGGAGTTTGGTCAAAATGTGGAGATTTGAGAAGATATTTGCCAAAACATAGACAAAAGGAATATCTCAATTTCAATATTGTCGAAATCATAGGCCAATTTGACCATTTGAAATGTGAGGTAGGATTGAAATGGAAAGCTTGGCAGGTAAGTTAAAGCCTGGTGAGGTACTACCGGCAAGTTTTAGACTTACCCGACGAGAACAAACTTGTTAAATACTTGCGTGTTTTTAGTGTTTCAGGCATTACTTACTTAACAAAACCGTAAAGAAGATTGCTAGATGACAAAAAGTAAAAGGAAAACCAATACATAAGATAAAATTGGTAGTACCACATAATGCCTTTTGTTGATGGTGATTATTGCTACATAAAAACCAACAATTTCTCTTTTCAACTTATTAATCAAAGGATTTTTTTTATTTCAGGTATAAAAATCTAACCTTAGTCAAAATATTCAGTGCGCAAGGCTCCCTACTCGCTTTGTGGGAGCTAGGGAGGGTCATATTATACGTAGTCTTTCCTTTATATTTTTATAAAGAGATTATTTTCGTAATTTGAACATGTGACCTTGTGGTAATAAAGGAGTAATCTTATTAAATTAAAGAGTTAATTAATTTATCTTTTCTTCAACCATACTAATGAATATTGATGTTAATAAAAATCCACCATTTCTTGGCGAGTTAGGATAGTGTTCAATAAATTTAATTACCACAATCTAATATCTATAATATAAGATTAGAGAGTGTTTTGATAAGTGTAAATAAAATTTATAATATTTAAAATTGTCTTAATTACAAATTTTGAGAGCGAGATTTGGAGCAACTAGTAAGGTTACTCTTTTGTAATTAAAAAGTCACGTGTTCAAGTTACGGAAACAGTCTATTTATAAAATACAAAGTGAAACTTGTAAACAATTGATGACCCTTATGGACCGGATAATCTTGTGCATTGGGGCAACCTTTTAATTACAAATTTTAAGAATTGAATCATTTTATACTTATCTAAATTATTCTTCGTATATACTTCTAAATAACCTAAGATTTATGACATTAAAATCTAACTCGAATCATATATATCATCAAAGAAAGACACATTAATCCTAACTCTCCATCCCGTCACCAATAGCAACACTTTGTAAATCTGGCAGTAGTGCAGTACCAACCACTGGCATGTGAGGCATGTGTACTACTACTGTGACGTCTATGTACATCTAAAATGTCATCATATAGTTTATTACAAGATACCATAATATGAAAATGAAACTACTCCATATCAGGTGGTTCCAAAAATATATAAATGCATGAGGTCACTAATGTAGTAAGCCCACTTGCTCATTTGGATGATTTGAAGTACACTTTGCACATGTATTATTCTCCAACCTCATCAGTCACGTTTCAATCAGTAGAAGGAATTATAATATTTTTTTTTAAAAAAAAGCTTCGAAAAGCTTATGCCAAAGACCAATTAGTCTAGTGGAAATTAAATTGAATAAGACAAACATCATTAGAGCCTATAGTTTGATCTTCGTTGGCAATTTATATATTCTCTCGCAAACTAAACAAGTACCGGTCTCAAAGTGACAGCCTCTTAAAGTGTTTCAATTGGTTGGAGGAGCTTCCTTATTTTGATCCAACATATCGCTTTGATTTTAAATGTCTTACTTAATTTACCGACATATATTTTATCACTATCTCAAGTACTCTTTTAAGAGATTATTGCTTATTTGAATGTATTCGGATGGGTCAAATTGGGATTGTGAGGCTGTGTGTGTTCATGTGTAAGCATAGCAAACAATAACAACAACAATAAAATTTGAGAAGGTTCAGTAATACGCAGTCTTACTCTTAATTAATAAAGAGAGTTGTTTCCAAATAACATGTTTAAGCACAGCACATATCGGAAATAATCAATGATTTAAAAACTGAATTTATTTAGTCGATTCAATTGCAAAAATTTTGGACCGAGAAATCTTTTGTTTAGTTTAGATTAATAACTTTTATTATTAAAATCAGTTAGCATATTAATTAAGTGGTCAATTTTTATAAACTAATCAATTTTGATAAACTAGAATATACTATTTAATTTTCAATTAAGAGTCTCATTCTTTAATTAAATTTTAACTTCTCCAATAGATAAGGATAATCTCTTTCTTCAATACTATCTTATGACGGATTAATACAAATTGAACTTTTTAAACTTTAAACTTCTTATTTTACTGAAATGATTCCCGGTTTGATTTTTAAAACATTAGAAATAATGCAAAAATAAACCTTAGTCAATCTCAGATTAAGTCACTGTCACCCAAATTAGGCATGATCCGTTATTGTTGCTAC
>JAOQMM010000158.1:14711-40663 GCA_027563515.1 Erythroxylum platyclados | reverse complement strand
TGAATGATATTAGGTGTAAGGATGGTAATTTTTGGCCCATGAGTCTAAATTTAGTTGTTTTCAATGGGTCGGCCCATAGGCCAAGTCCAGGTTTATATTGACTCGACGTCCAATTATTATAAGTAAAACAACATTGTTTTACTTGGAGGAGTTGAGTCTCGGATAAGCCTGAACTTGGACAATCCAAACTCGAACTGAA
Organism: Erythroxylum platyclados; assembly: GCA_027563515.1. Lineage (NCBI taxonomy): Eukaryota > Viridiplantae > Streptophyta > Magnoliopsida > Malpighiales > Erythroxylaceae > Erythroxylum > Erythroxylum platyclados. The sequence goes on along the minus strand of JAOQMM010000158.1, from coordinate 40,464 downwards.
TTAAAAAAATAAGTTATTTTATATTTTTAATTTTAAAAAAATATTTTTAAAAAGTTGGCAGGGGCTAACTCATTGCCATCCTTAATCAGGTGGGTTGTATGAAAACCAACAAAAATGCTCCATTTTCTTTTTTCTCCTCCATATTTTTAGGTGACAAGTGTACAAAAATATCATTGTGAAGCTTTTCTCGTCTATTTTCTCATTTTTTTTGTTTTGTTGTAATTAGAGAGGAAATTGTAGAAATTAACAAAAATATATTAAAAATGTATGAAACTTTATATAGGTAAGATTTTCAGTTAAATTCTATCCCTTTTGTAAGTGTTTTTAATCATTCTAAACTATTTTCTAGTTGGAATTATGTTTTGATTGTTTGTGATAACAATTTTGACGAAATTGAACAAAAGTAGAAAAAAAGTAGTTGAAAAATGAGAAAAGGAGGAGGATAAGAGAAGACGAGAGGACAAAGAAGAAGACAATTATATGAAAATTTAAAATATATAAAGGGGTAAAATAGGAAATATTAATATTTAAGGGTAAAATTAGAATTTAATTCCTATAACAGTATTTTATTAATAATAAAAAGAATGTGAGGGTAAAATAGAAATTTAATAATTAAAAGTATTTTAGTAATTATGGTGGTAGGATAATGTAAGAATACTTTTATTAATTAAGAATAAAGTAGAAAAAAGGGGGTAACCTTGGATTATTAATAATTGGGTTTGAAAATTTTTCTTAAATAAAAACTAGCAGAATTTTGTAAATATCTAGATTCGAAGGACAGAGTAGATTAGACCAATCAAATAGTTGAATATGAAAACTAGGTAAGGATAACCTTAAATTGTATCCTTATAATTGTATAGTTCATAAAATCGTGAATTTTTGTTATTAATAAATTATTTTATGGTGAATCATATTTTAATTTAGTAATTAATTAAATTAATGATTAAGAATTAAATATATAGATTTTGGAAATATATGAATTATTCTTAAGAATTTTATTTATTAAATAAATAATTGACAAGGTACAAAATATTCAGTTTTTATATTTTGTTACGTGTTATAATGTATATCGCCTGATAATTCAAGAAAAATTATATTTATAATTTCCAGATGTGTATGTGTAATTAAGAATGTTAGGTTAAGATAAATCACATTCATAAAATTAGACAAAGAATTGTCCACAATAGTTTAAGGATAAATTGTGAAAGTTGTGAATCTGTAGCTTGCCTATGATAGACTATATTTGATGTCATAGATTGATAGGTTGTCAGAACATAAGCAAGTTGTAGCTAGGTACCTGTCTGTGGAGTAGACATCAAGACATTCTAGGTCTTAAGATGCCCTGTGTTAATGGCTGAGTACTAGAATGGTATCGGAGTATCTTGAGTTCGAGGGATATCTTGTGTTAATGTTAGATATTGAAGTGGTTTCGGGGTACCAAATTAAATTGAGAGATTAAGGTACCCTATACTAATATTTACACACCTGATTATGTTTCCACTTAGTGACTGATTATGATGAGTATAGATGAGCCGATAAGCCATTGAATGTAAGTTACTAGGTTAAGCATGACCCAATTAATTCAGCCAACAGAGAGGTGAAACATAAATGGCAATAATTAATAATATTATTATTATTACTAATTAATAGTAATAAAATTATGGATGTTTATTGACAAACTGAGTATTGCTTATGTATTTTAGTATTATATGTACACTTTATCATTCAACTATTTTTAATATATATTAAGTTATTTGATTTTAAGGATACAGTTATGTTACCCTAATTACTAGGCAACTCACCTCTTACTGCTATATATTTTAAGAGATAGAAAGATTATTGATAACTCCAATTCATGTGATTGACAGTGTAGAGTTTAGGTAAGGTCAACAGATCAAATTAAGTGCAATTGTTTTATTGTATATACTTTTGAATATTATAGTTTGAGATGATTATGTTTGTACAAATAATTTTGTGACTGATGAATATTATTTTTAAGACTAATGAAATTTTGGTAATTAATAATTTAATTGTGAAAAATTCTGGCTAGATTGTGGAGTTTCAAATAAAGAACTGTTACCTTTCACCAAAAATTTATGAAGTGGATGTCATTATAACATATCAGATATATCAAGTAGATAAATGAAAAGGAGCAAGTTTTATTTTTTAAAACTCTAGTTAGAATTTTAAGTTTGCTCTTTGATTTTGGACCACAAGACACCTCTATCATAAAATAAGCAATACTCCTAATTCTGGAATTGTAGTCGCTCTTATCATCGTTATACTTATCCTAGAGCATCACACCACCATACTTAAAAGATTTTACTAAAGGTAGAAATTGTGTATGGAGAACATTTGAGGGCACATAACTATTATATACAGCTGTATGAGAAGCTGGGATTCCTACGAAAAAACTTTGTGGCAATAATAGTTGACGTCCATTTAGTCCAGGAGTTTTTAAAATTGCAGGATTGCTGGAACTATAATCGCACGGGGGATTGTTGTAAAAATGTATCCAGACATAGTCAAATAATCCTATTGATAGTACACCATTAAAATGATAGTCTGGAAATGAACATGGTGGTGCTACTGTTAAAAACACTTTCCTTTTTCCATTTTTCAGCTCTGACAACCTATAGCTAAGAGCAGCATAGTGTCATTCGCTTCTTTCGATGTCAAAGTCTATACCATCCAAAACGATGTCTCCTAGTGGCTAGGAACTTGACGAACCACCGATAAAGTTGTTCTAGAGGTGGTTTCTAGCACTCCTAGTGTCATCAATTAATTGTAAAGAATAGTTATCTATGTCGCCTCCTGATTAAGAGCATCATTTTAATGCCTTGATTTTGACAGATCTTGATACCTTTAGAGATCCCTTGGCAACGATTTGAGGCTGGATCAGAATAACCTGATAAGTCGATTTCAAGAGCCCGTCGTTGCTAAATTTGACAGGAAAGCTATGTTTACAATATGGTATTTTCCTTAGGCACATGTGGCAATAAGCATACCTTCCCTTTCATCTTGACCACATTAGACTACTATAACTCTAGTGATGTGCCATAATTTTGCTTAATTTTTAGCATTCAAATCTTTTACAATCTTGTTTTAATATGCTCAAATTCAATTCTTTTAAGAAAAAGATTAAACCTTAATCCAAATTTTAAAAGTTTATTTAAATAAGCAAAATTACAAATTATTAAGGGGAATCAAGGAGATTGGGCTACCAAAACATTTTATTTTGCAAATTGATATTAGATTATGGGAATCAAAGTGAAATATAGTAAAACAGTATGAAATGATCTTAGAAGTAGGCACACTCAATAAAAATTGCAAATTCAAGACCCAATCTACAAGAGAAAAACATATTAAAAGTGGTTTAAAACCTTATCTTGGCCAAATTTGGGTTTTCACATAGTTTAGAAGGTTATAAATAGATCCAAGATGTGAAGGAGCAAATCATCCAATTTCCAGCTACATGTTCTAGTTTCTCAAAGTTCCTTTTTTTCTCTTTTTTCTTTAGTCAACATTAGAGAAGTTTTTCTTCAGCTTCTAGTGGTAAAAATCATGACTATTATTGGCTAAGTCTTTTTTTCTTGTTTGAAGGAAGTGGAAGCTCTTTTTAGAACTTTGAAGATTGAGAGGAAATTGGTTCTTATAGTGAAGTATTTCATTTACTCATATATTAAATTGCTTTTCTATACTTCTATTTTATGATTATTTTTTATTAATGTTTAATGCACGCGATTAATTTATTGGTTAAAATAATCATTTGCTAAATTAAAGTTTGAATAGGTGAAAGTTCAAGTGTTTTAATCACTTGTAGTAACTAGGAGTTTTAATTTGTTGTGTCAGAAATTATTTCTTTTAGAAAAAGCATTTAACTAGATTAAATGATATCGCAGATGTTGTGTTTGTCTTGCTTCTATTTTTTTCTTAAAGTTATTATTTAATTAAATTTCAGATCATATGTAAGGTTGTTAAGCAATAAAAGTTAATTAAATTACGTATTTTCGATTAACTAACCCTAAAAAAAGATGGATATTTAGTATCACATCGAATATATGATTGATAAAATCATTATTTGGTATTAATGATTAGTCGTAGTTCCAAAGGGTGGAAACGACGGTAAACCAAGGTTTGCTTATTGAAAACTCTCATTTTATTACTTCCTTTATTTTCTTTATTACAAAATATCATAACCTCTTTTGTTAATTATTCACTTTTGTAATGATTGGCGAGCTAGAATTCCTCATGGGATAGGCTCCTACTTCTTTATATTAAGTTTGTTTAATTACAAGAATCTAAGAATTAATTTGGGGTACCTACTAGGGATGGCAATGCACCGACCTATGGGCCCAGACTCAGTTGTTTTCAATTGGGCCGACCCATGGGGTGTCCAAGCCCAGACCAGCTGATGCCCAACTTTTCTTAGCAAAACGATATCATTTTACCTAGAAGAGTTGGGTCTCGGCTCCCCAGGCCCAGACTTAATTAAAAAAATATGTTGTTTTATGCTTTTAATTTTAAAAAATTGACATGGGTCAACCCATTGTCATTCTCTAGTACTTATGACAATTCTACCAAATTTTGGCGTGTTGTAAGGGAATTCTAAGTTTGTATATTTATTACAAGATCTTCAAATGAAGCTAATTTATAATATAATCCAGAGATCGAAAAGACTGCAAAAAAATTAAGGAAAGAAATAAAGATTCGAAAATAGTGCAACACTACAAGAACTGAAACAAAAAAAATTAGGGCGAACAATTGATTGCTACTAGAACTCATCGAACTAGATTTAAACCAACAACCTCATTACAACTTTTCCTAATTTGAGGCAAATGCTATTTTTGAATTAAAATCTAGTTTAATTCATTTATTGCCAACTTTTTGTGGTACTGCAGGTGAGGCTCCATATAAGCATCTTTAGGAATTTCATGTCATATGCATAGGAATGAAGCATAATGGTGTTATCAAAGAACAATTAAATTAGGAGTAGTCCCATTCTCTTTGAAGTATAATGCTCAAGATTGGTTATACTATTTACCACCTGCTAGTATTAACATGTGAAACGAAATGAAGAACCAATTTTGGAAAAATTATTTGCATCTTCAAAGGCTACTAGCATTATAAAGGAGATTTGTGACATTCGACAACATAATAACTACTCACTATATGAGTATTGGGAGTGTTTTAAAAAGTTATGCATTAGTATTTTGCACCACCAAATTAGCGAACAACTCCTAATTCGGTATTTTTACAAAGAACTTTTACCTATTAAAAGAAGTATCATCAATGCCGCTAGTGGAGGAGCACTTAACAAAACACTAATAAGACACATACGTTGATCACTAATATGACATCCAACTCCCAACAATTCAATATTAGGATGGACTATTCAACTCAACGAGTTAACGAGGTAAACATTTCTTCTATTGAAAAACATACGAATGATCTTACCGCACTTGTTCATCAATTGGCAACAAGAAAAATGGAAGCAGCAAAGGTATATGGGATTTTTTCAGTTAAAGGGCATCCAACCTACATGTGTTCAACATTTCAAGATGGCTTCACAGAGCAAGTTAACATGGCTAATATTTAGGGACAACCTTAACATAATTATCATCTCTCTTCCATCACCCCCTGTTGGAGAAACAATCCAAACTTAAAGTGGGGAGATAGACAAATAAAGCAATCAGTCGTATATAATCAGCCATATAGGTCTTCTCTTCATTCCAACCAAACAAGACAACAATCATATCCAATTGAAGCTTTAAATTATCTCTTGAAGAAATAGTTAAAAACTTGGTTACTAACATTTTGAAATTTCAACAAGAGACTCAATCAAGTATAAAAAATTTAGAGACTCAAACAGGATAGATGTTTGCTGCTATTAGTTAGCTAGAAGCCCAAAACAAAAATAAACTACCATTCCAAATAGTCATGAATCTTAGAAAAAATGTAAGTGTTGTAATTTTAAGAAGTGGTAAGGAGTTAGGGACAAAATGTGATATGCAATTTGCACCTAAAGAGATTAAAACAGAGTTGAAAAATCTATTTCCAGCACCTGATTTGGCTAAACTAGAATTTGAGGATGAGTTACATACTTCTCCCCTAGTTAAACTTCCTCCTTCTCTAAAAGAATTAAAGGATAACTAGAGACGAGAGCGTGATGTTGATTTATATGAGACATTCCAAAGGTATCTCCCATTTCAATGCGATTAAACCAGTACCTAGATTTGCTAAATTCTTGAAAGAACTTTGTGTAATGAAAAGAAGACAAAAGCTAAAAAGAATTGAGAAAATTAAAGTGAATGAAAATGTTTCAACAGTAATTCGAAAAAGTTTTCTTGAGAAGTACAAAGATCCAAGTATGTTTTTCATTCCTTGCACTATTGGTGAGACTAGAATAGAAAAGGCAACGCTAGATCTAGGTGCATCCATAAACATGATGCCTTATTCTAATTATTTAACTCTCAAATTAGAAACATTGGAAACGAAGGGAGTGGTGATTCAATTAGCAGATAGGTCTAATGCATATCCCATGAGGTTAGTAAAGGACATTCTTGTGCATGTTACAAATTAATTTTTCTCATTGAAATATATGTTTTGGATATGAAGAATGATGATCAATCAAAACCTATTTTGTTAGGCAGGCCATTTATGAAAATAGTAAGGACAAAAATTAATTTGCATAATAGAGCTCTAATAATGGAGCTTGATGGGGATCTGATTAAATTTCAAAATCATGATATTATTAAATCTCCTAATATAGATTGTCCTATATTTTCAACTGGTTTCATTTATTCATTATTGCAAGATGCTTTTAAGATAGAGGAAACGAATCTTGACGGATGAATTATTATATCATCGAGCCAATGATGTTAAATGAAAACACTCTTAGGAGGCACCCTAAGCTTATCTATTATTTTGTTTTGTTTTATTTCATTTATGTTTGTCAATTTTCTTTAGGTTTTGTAGGCTTTACTTGCCTTATAAACTAAAAAAGGATGGAATTCAGATGAATCAAGAAAGAAAACCAAGGAATGCAAGATGTTTCAAAGACAGAAGGCTGTGTGAGAACTTACATGCCTTTGTGTATATCTCTTGCAATCGTGTAAATATGTGACCATTAAGAAAAAAATTAAAGGGCATGGTCAGAAAACTCTAAGATTTCCTCTTTTCATACACTTGCCACTCAAGCCACACCTTGACGAGCCATTAACATCACCCATTACTTATAACAAACCTAACCACTATGCAATCTTGCTAAATTTCCCATCCAAAACAAAGAAGAAAATGGGGCAATGTCTTTTTCTTTTCTCTTTCATTTCCTACCTTTTATATTTTATGTGCTTTACTGTTAAATATTGGGACAATGTTTTAAATAGATGTGGGGGTGGATATTCTTTTTTCTTATGATTTTGTGGATATTTTGAACATTTTTAGGATGTTTGAGTAGTTTCTTTTAAGGTCTTGTGTATGTGTAATGCTTTTAGAAGTTGATGAAATAAAATGTCTAAGAAATTTTTGCTAAACAATTTTGAATGAAATGGATTATGTGTGCAAATTGAGGTTAAAATTGATCAAGATGAAGGCTAAACACTTTGATAAGTTGAAATAGTTAGGATATGCACTTAGATAAATGGAGTCAATTGATTGATAAAGTATTGCATGAGGATTAGGTAAATTTGTTTGAAGCCTGTAAGTATTTGAGCCTTAAAGGATAAAAGCATCTCATATCTATCAATTTTCCTTTGGTATGTGATTCTTTGTCTTTGGATACCTCTAGAACTTGCATTGAACCAAATCGAATTACTATGATTTTTAAGACTTAAATATGATAAAGGTCTTTCTTGTTTTAGCCACTTTAACTTAACAAGCCACCTTACTTAATTATCCTTAGTTTAACCGTTAGAACCATTTTTAAAATTCATTTCTTTATGTTTAAACTCATATCACAAACCTATCCTATTATATATCCTATCACCCAACTACATTTTTAATAAGGTATCTTAAGCTATTTGTGGAATTTTATGTGACTTTTGTTTTCCAAGCTACTCATTTTGTATTCAGTTTAATTTTGTTTGATGACTACCCATTTATGATTATTTTTGATAAAATAAAAATTAAGAAATCAAAAAATATAAAAAATCAAGAATAGAGTGCAACCATATTATGTAGATAGATGAATACTTGGTCACATTCATAGCCCTATATTTTATTTGAATGCCTTATTGAATATGTGTGGTTTTAGCTTACAATTTTTTCTTGACCAAACCTTAACCCTATCTCCATTTTAATAAAATTCCTTTTGATTCATACCTTCAAGTGTTTATGGTGAGAAAATTTGGTGTACGTGCAAGTTTATAGTTATGTATTCTTTGTCACAAGAGTGTGAGAGTAAATATGTAAGCCTAAATAATTGTGTGAAAGAGTGAATATTGTAAGAAAATTCACCAAGGCTTTGTGCATACTTCTAATTTAGATTATCTTTAATTGTCTATGTTCATATTTTCTGGTGAAAATCAACTTGACGTGTGATGATGCTTAACTCTTTTTCGATCTAAGTCTTAAGGAGTATGCATAGTTTAATCTCGTGAGAAATGGTTTGGTAAAAACTACTTGCTTATCCTGTTTTATTAATCTTTCATTTGCTTAGAGACAAGCAAGGATTAGGCATGGGGGGAATTTGATGTGTCATAATTATGCCTTACTTTTAGTATTCAAAATCTTGTATAATCTATCTTAATATGATTAAAACTTAGTATTTTAATTATTTTGGCATAATAAGGTTAAAAGATGGCAATTGAGTGGAAAAAAAATGAGCCTTAATCTAAATATAAAAATTTAAATGGAGGAGTAATTTGAATAATAATTAAGAGTGAATCAAAAAAAAATGTTTTATTTTGCAGATTAAGATCATATTATGGGAATCAAAGTGAAATGTGAAGAAAAAAAGTCTCACGTGATCTAAAATCAATGAAGTTATGATTTGGGGTGTCTAACACATCTAATTTTTAGCTACATTTTCTAGCTTCTCAAACTTCTATTGTTTTCTCTTTTCTTTAATGGACATTAGATTAGTTTTTCTTCAGCTTCTATCACTACTAAATCTTTTATCCTTAGTTGAAAGAAATGGAAAGCTTTTTTAGCACATTGAAGATTGGAAACAGAGCAAGAAGAGAAAACAAGCAGAAAGTTACAGGATTTGAATGAAGTTTAGTTGCCGCAAATTGAAGATGGTTGATACTGAAATTTAGAGTAGCCCTTTAGCATATGGTATCCCGCATTTATAATAGTGTAAATCTGTAGATATTTTTGGGCCAGAGTTCAGGCGGGACCAACCTTGTGTTTATGCACATATAGCTTTGACGTGCTTAATTACATCTAAGAGTTATATCTGGCTTTCTTTTTCTCTTCACACCTGCAAGTAATGTGAATTCGCCATTTTCACTGGGACAAAGCTTTTGATTACGCCATCAGAATGTATCCCGTTAAAACAAATAGCCAAAGGATGTGGATGTGTCAAATGCCAGACTCTATGAAGAAATAAGGCCAACTTGTTTGAACAGAAGATATGTGGAGGTTGTGGTGTGGCCATGGCTATCTGGGAATAAAGCTAATTGAATCTTTTATAGATAACTTCAACAACGATTTGATTATCATAACTCGACTTACAAGATAAGAAAAATAAGAGAAGATTTAGGTTATTATTTTTTAATTTTAAGTTTCTATAATTAATAATTTCACAGTTTTGAGAACAATCTTCTAATCTAACTATTGTTAATACCATTCTATCATTTTAGTATCAATTTTAATATGTAGAAAGCTATTGAACAATAAAATCACTGTCGTATAAAATTTCTACAGCAGGTGTTAACAAGATTGTTATTTCATTATTCAAATACATATGCAAAAGGCATCCATGTTATTATTTTACTCTGTTACTCAACACAGTTAGCGCAATTCCCTTAAACGTTGGGCTTAATTGCAGCACTGAATCCTTTGTCATATTGGCGAGACCAGACCATGACACCTCCATATTTGGACGATCTCTTGACAAACGGCAATATCTGAGAGTTCACAACATCAGGTCGGACGTAGCCACTCCCCGCCGCGCTAGGAGAAGCAGGCAAACCCACGTATACTTTTCCGGCCTTAATTGTCGTCCACTGATTCCAAGAATTCCTGAACGAGTCACCGTTGCCTGAGAATTCACAACCGTTGTTGTAGAATTGGACCAAGACGTAGTCGAAGAGTCCAGTTCCTATAGCCCCATTGAGCCGCGTATCTGGGAACGGACACTGAGGAGCTGCTGATAAGTACACCTTCTTCTGCCCGCGGAATCCTGACAGTGCTCTTGCCAGCTCGTCCCAGTGTTCAGTTGTGCCTGTTTCAATATCGAAATCAATACCGTCCAACACAGCATTACCTAATGGACGAGACGACGATTGCCCTCCAAGATAATTGTCCCACAGGTACTGTGCAACTTTCCTGGAATTTTGTTTTGTTAGAAAAAAGAAGAAGATATGTATGGAGAAAAAAAGCTGAAAGTTACTTTACGTTTAAGTACTCGTTCCACTACCTGGCATCATCAGCTGAAGAGAGTGTGTAGCTATTTGAATCGCCTCCGAGAGAGAGTAGGACCTTAATGCCTCGACCCTGGCAAGCTTTAATGTCGTTGCTTAAACTAGAACAGCCACCCCCGGCAGGGTTACAATGCCCTGCTAGATTAAGTACTGGTGTCTGTCCATTGCCAAAAGTGGAAAGGAAAGCTATATTTACAATGGCATAGTTGCCTGAAGAACAAGCATCTGCCAAGCTTCCCTCATTCCCATTTTGACCCCAGTACACAGCGATATCGCCTGCACTGGACCCCTTAATAATGGCAGAACACAGCAGGCAGAGTAAGGTAAGGGAAAATGCAGTTCGATAAGCCATTGTTGTTACCTTTTGTTGGTTTGCTTCGCTTCAAGATCTTCTTTCCCTAATTTATAGAAGAATGTCTCAGGTTAGCCGAAACTTGCGGAAATAGACTTGTGGGATAAGTCTACAAGACGTGCACTTTGGGTACTCTTTGCGAATTCAAACACCGTGTAGAATGCGCAATCAGAGTTTACGTATTGCTCAGCTAAATTTTCCATTGAACTTATCCTATCTCATTCAATCAGTCAAGCTGTGAAATATTCAAGTTCTTGAACCTGCCTTTAGGTTTGGTAAAATTGAGAAATTTATGATAATGTTTCATAATGGAAAGTCAACAATTTCGGTTTTATATTAAAGGCGTACAATGCCGGCATATCCTGCGTGTTTGAACTGCATGCATTTCAGGTTTGAAGGTGGAGGATAGACTCTGAATGATGAACTCAGGCCCAATGCATAGAACCTTCCAAGTTCCAAGCTCTAAAGTACTACAGACCGTGAACTATGAAGCCTAGTCCGTTGCAGAACGACAAGAGTCTTAGGCCCGAGTAATAGACAGATACTGTATCTTTTCCGAACTTAAAATTTTTTTAATAAAATTAAAATTAAAAATATTATAATATTAGTAAATCAATTATTAATAGTTAATTAAAAACTTTATTAAAAATTGGAATTCAATATACTAAAGGGGAAAAATCAAAATTTTAAAATTTACTCATATTTTATCATTATCTTAATTTCCAATAATTAGAAATTATGGCTTATGTGAATAAAAAGTCCTCCATTCATTTTCTAATTTCCAATCATCAGAAATTTGATCTCAAGTATCGTTTGCGTAAACAAGTGTTGCTGATTAGATTGGCAGGCTTCGTAATTGAATCTGGGGCTCACTTGACCCGACTGAAGGCCGTATTAATATGAATAAAACAACATTATTTTTTATTTTTAAATTTTTCTTAAAAATAAAATGTTAAGTTAGACCTAATTTAACCACCTAAGATTCGATCGGATCTAAGCCTAAGTTTGAGCCAGGCGGCACCAAGTCGGTCCATTACCATTTCCTTTTTTATTAAACCTTACAGAATTTTCGGGAGAGAAGCTTCTGTCTGTTCATCTGGAACTCGTCTACGGAAGGTTCTTATCTATACCCTAAACGTGGAAGCTAAATGAACCAATTGTATTCAAAAACATATTTGATCATCGTTATTTATTAATAGTTGTCCAGTTGCATTAATATGACCATGAAACTGCTCGCAGAAGAACAGAAATATGGTTCCCCACGTGTCGGTCGGATTACGTGGCAAGAAAAATCTAGATGGTTAGCCGTTGGGGACAACGGACACGCGCGAAAGATCTCGAACAAGGTCGAAGGTAGTTCCCAACGCTCTTTGCAACTTCACCGCATATAAAACCACATTAGCTTTTAACATTTTTCATAAGAGAAGGTATCAGAATTGAACATAAGCTCTATCGACTAAGAAGAGACGACCTAAGTTGGTGCAAGCGTTATTGGGTTGGTGGACCGATTCGCGCCGATAGCTGAGTCATTGGGATTGTGGAATCGTTTGGTTTGGAGTTTCTGTTCCTGTCTCGTTTAGAATTGTAAGTAACTGACAGTTCTTTATTGTTCAGTTCATCACTGGCATGCCTTTCTCGTATTGAAGTGAATGTTCCTGATATCTGGGAGTTTGTGATGTAGAAATGGGAATGTGAATTTCAGGGTAGCTTCTTTTTTTTGTTGTTTTTCTGAAATAAATGTGCTTACTGATATTCCTTGAACCAGCTCTGTTATTCTTCAGCATGTTGATTTTTTAAGTCCTCAACTGGAATTCCCTGAATAGATTCCAGTGTTCAAGCGGGAAACTTGTAAAGATGATTCCTGCTTCATTGTTGTTCAGTTGTTTGCTATTCAGTTCATCATTGATATGCCTTTCTCGTACTGAAGTGAATGTTCATGATATCTTGGAGTTAGTGATGCAGAATTGGGAATGAGGGACTTCAGGGTAGCCTTTTTTGTTGCTGTTTTCCTGAAATACATGTGCTTACTAATATTTGTTGAACCAGCTCTATTATTCTTCAGCCTGTTGATTTTCTGAGTCTTCAATTGGAATTCCCTGAATAGATTCCAGGGGTTCAGGCAAGAAATCCTGTAAAGATGATGCCTGCTTACAGATACACGGACTCTTACAACGGGAACCAAGTGCCTTCAATGCAGTATTATCATCCAAACTTTGAGTCTGTTCCACCACACATGAAGATTGATCCATCTAAACCTAACGTCATGTGTGAACCTTGGCCTTATATAACCAACTATGGCTGCCCAGCTGCTCCTTATCATGACTGCTACAACTTCCCAGGTCATTATGGGGTTCGACCTCCTTGTCCTCAGTTTGCACCGGCCCATCCTCATTGCTGTGGACAGCCTGTACAATATGTACCACCTCCACACTATTTGACGGAGCTGCCCAGATACGAGTATGAAAAGATTGCCCCTCGAAGCTATGATTATCACTGTTGTGGGTGTCCCAATCACGTGCACAACCAGAGAAACAATGGAGTTGTGAAAGTTGAAGAGCAAGAGCCAGAGGAGACAAAGGATGATCGATCCTTGGTCCCGTTTAAAGGGAACAACAATGGATTGCCTATTGCTTGGATTCCACTCTCTAATATTAAGAAGCCTGGAAAAGCGGCGGAGTCAGAGACTGCTGACAAAAGCTCCCAAGCTTTGAAATCACATGAGACTTTAAAGCCATCTGAAACAAAAGTGTGGAATGGTTGGTTCCCAGTAGATTTAAGAAATTTTGCACCACCAAGCGAAGGTGGAGATAAGGAGAAGAACATGAGTGCCCGAAATGGGAATAGAAATGGAGCATTCCCATTTCCTGTAATATGGATGCCTTCATATGACAAGAAGGATGACAGTGAGAAGGCAGAGTCTAAAGAAAAGGATCCTCTTTCTAAACCTATAATCAAGTTCTTTCCGGTGAAGCTTCCAGGCGACCATGATGAGGTACAAAGAGATTCTGGTGGTGAAATGAGCCCAAAAGCGAAGGAAGATACGAGGGAGATGGATCCTCTTTCTAGATCAGTAAAGCAGCCAGCTCCTGCGATTAAATTCTTTCCGGTGAAGCTTCCAGGCGACCCTGACGCCGTACAAAAAGATTCCGGTGGTGAGATGGTTCCAAAAGCGAAGGAAAAAACTTTAGTAAAGGAAAAAATCATTCCAGTGAAGGATATAGAAGCACCCAAGGAGCATGAATACACTGAAAGGAATGAGGGATCATCAGATGAGAACAACTTGCGCATCAAGTCTTCTAGAACTGCAGCTAAAAGACAGTCCGCATCCCCACCAAAAACATCTAAGCAACCTCCAGTTTGTTTGAGATTGGATCCCTTGCCTAGAAAGAAGAACGGGAATGGAAGTTCAAGGTCTCCTAGTCCTCCTGGGTCATCGGGAAAGAGGCAAGAGCAGTCAAAGGCCACTGCAAAAGATTCTGCTTCTTCTGATATGGAAACTAAAAGTCTTCAGGATTATAGTTTAGGAAGCGGCGACGATTTGGAAGAGAAGAAAGAGGAGGAAAAGGTACAAGACAAAGTGGACATGGGAAGTAGTGAAAACCAGGATGAGAGCAAAATCAACAAGTCTCTGCCTGTACGAGTAGAAAATGAAGGATTGGATGATGTTGGAGAATCGACCCGTGAGGAGGAATTGGGAGCAACAAATACAGATGGGTCAGTTAAACCTGAGATTAAAGTTGAAAAGAAAAACTTATCACATGAAGAAGCAGCTATCATTATTCAGTCCGCTTTTCGGGGGTATGAAGTCAGGAGATGCGAGCCTGTGAAGAAGTTGAGGGAGTTAGCAAAAGTCAAGGAAAAGATGGTTGAGCTCAGGAATCAGATTCACGCTTTAGAGTCTTCTTCTACTCTGATAAAGGATGATAAGCAAAGGATGATTATTGGAGAAATGCTAATGAGTCTTCTGTTAAAGTTGGACACAGTTCAGGTACGTATCCTTTCCTCATATTTGATGGAACTGCCTTGAGCAAATTGTCCCTGATGGATCCAGTGGAACTCCTAGTCTTGTTCTAAACTTTGTAATTTTAGTGGATCATTTTTGGGCTTTTTTGAAATATGCATAATTTTTCAAATGCTAGTGTACAGACCTGATTCATTTCAGAACAGGTTGGCGTAGCGTCATCTGATGATAATACCTGTGAATATGTTTGAAATCGCAGGATGTCTTATACTTGATTTTTAAAATTTGAAATATTTATTCAACAGGGTTTGCATCCAAGTCTCAGGGATATAAGGAAATCCTTGGCTAGAGAATTGGTAACCTTGCAGGAGAAGCTTGATGTGATGACAAAAATATTTGAGGAGATGATGGCCAAAGATAGGTTTCCAGAAGGTCCTTCGGCTGATCCTTGTGGTGATGATCATGAAACAACTGCGACACAGACGACAATATGCGAGAATAAGGATGAGGAGCTTCGGAAATCGATCATCATGTCTGACGAGGAGCAGAGGCAATCTGAAGTTGAACATGCAGAAGAACTGTCATCGGAGGAGAATGATTTTGAGGCAGGTGGCGAACCAGTAGAGGTTGCATGCTGTGCTCCTAGTGCTGCTGAATTACAATGTAAAGGAAATGAAGGGAATGAGTTAGCAGATATGGAAGTTGCTGAAAATTCCAATCAAATGAATGTTCAAGCGGAATTGCATTTAGGAGTACTTGACGAGGAGGAACCTAACAAATGTAAGACGTCTGAAATGCAGGAGGGTAATGGCAGAGACATAGTGGAAGATTCTGCTTCTGACCCGTCTTTGTCCCTAAAGGAAACACCAATTTTAGATGAGTCAATGGAGCAATCAGAAGTAAAGGAACTACCAATTTTGGATGAGGCCGTCAGAGTCGGACCTCCGAAGGAGAATGATAGCTCCATAGAGTCAAACGGATCAGTTCTTGATTCAGACGTTCAACAGGTTGAATTTAACGAACTGGATACTGTTAGTTGGAATGGTGTAGTGTCAGGATTTGAAGGATTGGAGGATGTGGTTACTCAACTGCAGAACCATGGCGACAATGATGTACAGGAAGAGATAAATCACAATGTTGATGGGAATGGTGTAGTGTCAGGACCTCAAGGAATGGAGAATGTGGTCACTCAACTGCAGAACCATGGCCACGATGATGTACAGGAAGAGAGAGATCACAGCCTGACGATTGATGGTTTCATCCAAATTATGCCAACTCAAGAAAAAGATGAGCACAACGAATGCCAACTCAAAGTACAGGATGTAAATGAAGAGTTGACAGGCCCAGAGGAGAAATACAATTCGGATCAAATTAAAGGGCCTGAGACACACGAAGATCCTGTTACTGGTCCACAATTTGCTCCAGCATCTGAGGAACTCGATGTAGAGGCATCAGAGCTATTACCCATATCATCTACGGCTAGCAATTTGTCTGCAAATGAACAGGACATGAGGATGGAAAATGATTGGAAACTTATCGAAGAGAATGCGAAACTGAGAGAGATGATGGACAAGTTAATTGAGGCAGGGAAAGAGCAGCTGAGTGTCATCTCCAATCTTACAGGGAGGGTGAAAGATTTAGAAAAGAAACTGTCCGAGAAGAAGAAGACTTCCAGGAGAAGAAGACAGAGATCTGTAATGGTTTCAGGTTCCTGTGCTAAACCATCAAACGTATCTAGAAGAAAGGCTTTGACTTCACAATGTAAACATGAATACCCTTCTTGTGATAATGTCTCCTGTATCTAACACAGGCTTGTGCGTTGGTATTTGACCTGGTTTTATAAAAGTTCTATGGTTCAATGTAGTCATTCAAATGTCCGAGCCTGCCTGGTTGTTCAAATAATAAAAGTTATCTTTTTAAGAATCTTTCCTCGTAAGCTTCAAATTAGCGAGATAGGTTGGGGATGTCCGTCGTCATAAGAAAACGATGATCATCGAGCTCCGCCGTTAAGCTCACAATGTAAATTGGCACTCTTCATGACCTTCGGTTTCTCTTCCTTATTTCTTGTTCAAATGAGAACCATTATTTACTGGGAATGAACAGAGACAGAGATCCTGACTATGGAATCGAGAAAAATCTGATCTCAGCGCAAAATTTAAGTCGCCATTCGCAATCCTGCCTCCTGCGCCTGATGCAGACGTAAGCAGTTACGTGGATTGACTCGTACGCGAAGCTTCGAAGCCGAATTGACCGTGTCGGCTACGGGAACACCACGTGGAACGACAAATTCCTGTTCAGAGTTACTCTTCTGCGAGAGGCGTCCTCTTCAAAGTTCATCGTCTAATGGGCACCGTCCGCTTTCTTATCCGCAGTCTTCAACTTTCTTCGACGCTAAGTCTCTAGATTCCTTGACCCCTTGGAAGATTTCACGCCATGTTTAAAGCCGGCGCCGTTGTCGCTGACGACTCTTTGAGTTAACATGAGCTTCGGCCACAACGTATCGCTGTCTTGTGGGAAAGAGTATATGAAGTAAACGCTGCGTTTTGAAGAGGCGAACTCGACGTCGATGACAGAAGACTCCGGCGAACGTTCCTGGGTCCGGGACATGTTCGATGATACAGAGTCTTCGACGTCTTCAACGTCAATTGCATCAAGGGTGCTGAAGGATTTGAATATTTGGCGGCAACGAATCACATGAGATCTCATCGGACGGTGAGGATCTGTTATGTGGGGTATACTGATCGACGGTGGGGTCTTCTCAGTTTCTCTTTCTACTAGACCAACTAATGCGTTAGTGGACTAACGGACAATTGTGTCTTGGGCTGGTGAGAACTGAATTGGGTCGGTTTCGACGTTCGAGTAAATCGCAGACAAAATAATGGAATATTTATTTTTAGATAAAAATATATATAATGCATATTTATTAAAATAATAAAGTAATACTAAATAAACATAAACATAAAATATAATTAAATAAAAATGTATAATTAAAATATAAAAATAACATAAATAATATAATAAATATAAATTAGGTAAGTAATAAAAATAAAATAAGCAGGTAGATACACAAACAAAAAATGAGGATTAATAAATAAATAAATCAAATGAATATTTATAAATAATTTTCTTCATTTAACAAATATAATTATTGAATCAAAAGTTCAAATTTTTTAATTTCAATAGTAAACTAAATTTTAATTATAAAATCATATACAAAAGATTTATTAAAAATATTTGGATTTAGGATTTTTAGTTGAGTTGTTTTTAATCAGTTTGTTTATTAGTTAAGGGTAAGGTTACAAAGGTTACATATTATTGAACGTTTTTAGACCTTAGGTATTACTGAAATTTTTATTAAGAAATAGTTGTTGCTGGACCTAAGATTTGCCCGTTAAGCCCGCTGCGAACTTTTACCAGGCCGAGCATACTAAGTCATTACAGCTCACAAATTTGCCAGGCATTGAACCTGGACAACCTGATTAATTCTTCTCATCTCAAAGTACCACAAAACACGAAGAGGACAGTTATCGAGTTCAGGTGAAGCTGGAACCCTGCCATGGAGTAACTGGCACGAGTGAAAAAAGCGGCAAAGCACAAGTGATACAGCGTCAGGAAATTTTGGGGCAGAGAGTAGCAGAAGCATGCTTAGGTAGAGTAGCTGAGTAGTAGCCTGCAGGCAATAGCACAGCGGGACTTTGATTGATTGAAGAAGATGTTTACTAACAATAAGCAAATACCCATCACAGTTCACAGATTTTTCATTTCTGTTTCAGGAATACCAATTAGAGATCACATCCCGATAGATACGATCATCTGACACAACGGCTGTGAATCTGCCTGTCTTTGGATTCGGTGATTCATTTACGTCAAAGTGAGGTTGGCCTCTCTTCACTCTAGTCTTTACACGCCTTAGCTTAGTAGTTACTGCTACTCAGAAACGTGCTTCTTCATTCCTGCTGATAGCTAGCTACCAGGAGGGGCCTGAGATAGCTATGGCGCTGATAATTGTTGGAGAAGGAAAAAAGACGCTCGAGATGATGAATTTATTAAACCTATTTGCTAATTTGTTTTCTCTTTTTGCGCATTTCTTAGTGTAGGTATCGTATAAAAAGAAAAGAAATTTTCCGAAGAAAACATAAATGTTCAAGTTACCATATGCATATCCAGATCTGAAAAAAGTAACATATAATCTAAAACCTGGAAAGAAGGATGAACCCTTGAGATCTAAAGCAAGCTTTTTCGAAAATATTTATGTTAAATACAATGTTGTAAGGGCATGTTCCAAATCAGAGAGAGCACAGATTAGGGACAGGAACAGAACTTAACCATCCATGATCTGCAACGAAAACAGTTATGTCCATGACATTCAAGACAGGGAAGCATCAAACTAATGCAGCCGCGCCTATCTGCCTATTCTAACATAAGCCAAAAAGAAACATGCAGAAGATCCTAGGCTGTTCCGCCTGACATCAAAATCTAAGCATTAAGGAGAAAGATTTCTTGGTATCAGAAGCTATGTTGAAAGTATTTTCTAGCAGTGGCTTTCGTAAAATGATTTATCGTTTCTAAAACCTTGATACAAAATTACTTACTTAGCTTTTAAATTACAAATTAAGCTACGGATTACTATAATAATTGCAAATCATACGGTTATATTTATAATAAATTATAATTACAAATTTAATCATCATCACAATAATATTATTATGTAAACTATAATTATTATGAGAGTTGTGTTATTATTTTAAAAAAGAATAAAAGAAATATACCTTTTATTTAGCTTAAGAATATTTAGAAAAATCTTTTACCTTTAGATTTCTTAAAAAAACTCTTTATAAAGTTTAATTCTCTAAAAAACTCTTTATTTTAGGCTTCGGATAAAAATAATGATAAAATACACATATGAATTAATCAATTATCAATAATATGATAATTTAGTTCTTAAATTTGATTTGAATCAATTAAATTGAGTTAAATTTAATTTTATTGTTCAAATTTAAAAGTTGGATTAAATCATCATGTAAATAAAATTTGATTAGTTTTCATATGAAATTTGTGTATTTTGTCGTTATTTTTTCAACGAAACGTGCGAGAAAATATTTTTTAAATTAAAAATTAAAGGCTAAAAAATTTAATATATATTTTTTATGTTTTTAAAATTTCACAAAATATTCTTTGTCTTTTACTTTAAACAATTTTATACAATAATATGAGGTAAACTTTGAAGTAATCGGTAAAGTTACTCCTTTATGATCATAAAGTTAAAGGTTTAAATAAAAAAAAAAACTTTTTTGTAAACATATAAAAGAAAAGTTATGTATATTATAACTCTTTCTCTTGAGATCCACAAAACATATTCCAGATAAAAATAATTATTGAGAGGACAAAACATTATGATATATGTCTGTCGACTCCCATTTGATTTTGAGGTTGAAAAGTATAAGGGCCGCCTGACCTGTCTTCCACATTTTAATAAAGGGATCGTTGAAAGGCATCGTAAGATTTCCAAAATGATGTTCTGGAGGTGCACCACCACGCAAACGCATGCATGATAGCTATGGATTTGGGATAGGAATAGGAATTGCAATTTTATTTTTATTTTTATAAAATACTTCACAAAACAACAAACCTTAATGCATTCTAATGGACCCCCCGAATTGAAAGTACCAATTGCAAGTGACCATCCATAATCTCCTGAAAGGCTGAAACTCCTCCTTTGAATGGACGGTCTAGTTCCTTTAAATAAATCCATTTAACTTGGAGGATTTACTTTTAATAACATGTCTTTATTTATGAATAATTATTCGAATTTTTATCATTTAAATTAAAATTTTATAAAATAATTAAATTCATTACATAAATTATTTTTGAAAATCATATTCTTTATTATTATAAATTAATAGTTTAGATTTCATAGTAATGTTTTTAAAATTTTATTTAATGGTTTCATATTAAAAATTATAAATGCGCTATATCTTTAGAATTTTTATTTATCAATTAAATTAAATTCATCAAATATTTAATTAATTCACTTAGAATATGTAATTATTAAATATTTGAGAAAAATACCACGTAATTCACAAAATAATTTCAATTTTTATTTATTGTACATACATTCTTTATCATTTTATTCAACAAACAACCACATATTTATATATATTCAAAAACAGTCTCTTGTGTATTTAATCCTCTAAGCAAAAATTAGGGTCCATTAAGCAAACTTTATTCAACGACTTGAATTAAAAATTATAAATACACTATAATTTTAGAATTTTATTAATTAATCAACTTAAATTCATCATTCAATTTAAATTTGTTAACTTTTAAATTAAGTCACTTAAAATATGTATTCGCACACATTTAAGAAAAATAAAATATGATTCGCAAAATAATTGCAATTTTTATTTATTGTACTAACATAACAGAATTTTACCACTTTTAAACAGTATGTTAAATTGGAAATTTGAAAGAATCTCATCTTTCTTTGAAAAGAACAGTATTATACACATCTTCATGATGATAAAGATATTCGCCTTGTAGTTACACTTTATATAAGAAAAGAAATTCTTGTTACAGTCAAAATATGTCTTCTTGATACTACTTTTACTACGCACCAAAATACACTTATTGATACTTTATTGACAACTCTTACCAACAAAAGTGTCATTCTTATTGTCATTCCTTACTTTAATATCAAATTGGGTGATTCTATCTTCTCTAAAAGACTTTGTGTCTATATCAAAATCAATGGAGATGATCAAGATCCTATAGCTATTATGTATATATAAATTCAAAAGTCTTTGGTGTATTTAATTCTTTAAAAATCATTTCATCACTTGCCACCCACCAAGATTTTATACAAGATTTTGGCTTTGGTGCATTTCTTGTCATGTTTCTGCGAAACTTTATCTGTCATCACCCCATTTGCTTGATCCATGACTTGGTAATCATTTCCTTTTAAGTTAATCCTACCATGTCTTGTCTCTGATTACCTACTGGCTCCACTATCTTCTCTTCTGATTCTCAACCGTCGTACTTTCTCTTTTCTTTTTTTCTAATCTTAAATTTACTTCCAATGGAAAATGCCCATCAGCGATGACCGAACTCACAAGTTAGTGCAGTAGAGGGTAGAGTCAACTCTTCGTGATTCAGTCCCATCTCCAATCAATTGTTTTGGACAAAACTTTCACGAGATCTTTGTCCTACCACGAGCCAAATACGGTTCTACAAATGGCACGTTTGGTCTATTTTTCAGATGTACTTTGAGTTGCAGATTTCTCCTCCAGGACTAGTCTGAGTAGAATAGTTCTAATCCAATGAGAAAATTCCGTTGCATAATTGGTACTGTCCTTTGTTTTTACTGTTAAATGGGAAAGTTCTCCTTTGGTCATGAGTTAAACACGATATGCAATATTAAGGCTATGTTTAATTGGACGTAAGATTTTTTATAGAATGGAATAGAATAAAATAAAATAGTTTATAATGGAATGAAATGTAAATAAATATAATATTAAAAAATTATTATTTAGAAGAAATAGAAAAATTCATAATATAATATAACGAAATGTTATTTGAAAAAAGAGTTTATAATGTAATATAGTGAAATATTGTTTATCATTTTACATTCTATCCTAAACCTCCCAAATTGAAGGTAACTTATTTTTACTATTTAGGATGGAATGAGATGTAATTTAAAACCTTTTCCTTTTATCCTTTTCCATTTCTTTCTATTATAAACCTTCCTCCCAAACGATGAGATAATATTTCATTTCATTTCATTCCATTCCATTCCATTGATAACCACCTAACCAAACATAGCTTAAGAGTATAGGAATATAACGTAAAGAATTGGAAATGAGTATATTATAGTTTCTAAAAGTGCAAAAGACATTAATATTATGTAGTTTTATTTATTATATTAAAACTTTGTATGTTTTCAAAATTTCGCAATGAGTTGTTATATTTATTTAAAATTTTATCAGATTACATTTCTTAAAATTTTTTACACAGCCAATTACTTGATAAAAATATGATTAAGAATTAGTATATTATTAAAACAGTATATATTTAATAAATTAAATTTATTACTTTTTAATAATTTTGTATAAATATAAAAAACATAGATCTCTTATATAATTTAAACAAATTTAGATAAATACTATAATTTTTAAAATTCTTTAATTTTGTTTAGTTTTCAGTTTTCATAAGACTCATTCTCTTAGACTTCAATTAAAAATTATGATTAAAATATATGTAATATAAATATTAGATGCGGACTAATCAAATGTTATTTTCATGATAATTCAATCAGCTTCTAAACTCAAACATAAATAATTAAGTTCGACTTAAACTAATAATTTATTATAATTATTTTAAATTACTAATTTAAATGAATCTTATATCTCGCATTTGAGTGAGACTTTTACAACGATGTAGTTGTTATTAATTTAGAAATTTTTTTTAATTCAAACTAAATTTAAAAATTGAATTGAATTATCATATTAGCTATATTTGATTTGTTCATAATTGATGTTCATCCTATGGGTATTTTGTTGTTATTTTTTAATTGAAATATAAGAGAACATGTTTTTAAAAAAAGCTGAAAATTATAAAAAATATTCAAAAAAAATTTTAAAGATCAAATAATTTTTTAAAACTTTAAAACTACTATATTTTTTTTACCCTATAAAAAATTTAGAAAAATTTTGAAACTCGGAGAGGTTTAATAGAATCAACAAAACCGCATAAAAATAAAAAAAATTTATTCATTTTACAACATCAATAATATTTAGGATGAATTTCGCTGATACACCAAAATTTTTTAGTTTAGAGAGGTCCAACAATATATAATCTTACTAGTATATAAAAAGTAAATAAGAAAAAAGGAAAAGCATTATTAATATTAACTAAAGCGAAGTGCTTTAGTTACATTTACGCCCTTTTTGTCAGATCGGGATCTAGGTTCCTGAACTTTGAATATTATGAGCTATACAGCTAAACGTATGATGTGTTGGTTTTGGTGTTTCTGTTGAAAGTGAAAGTTTTGGAAACACTTCGTGTGGAGTGTGTTAAAGTTGACTCAAACCACAAGCAAAGCAACCGCATCTCCACTCGCCAACACCACGAACTGGACACCCTTTTCAACGCTAAGTTAGGGTACTCCACCACCGCCGCGGCACCACCACCGCCACCACCATCATCTTCTGATCAGACTCACTACAAAGTGTTGATGGTTCAAAGATATTTGGTGGGATTTTTTAACAAGTCATAGTGTCATACGCATAAAAGGACACGGAGTACATATTTTAAATAAAAGAATAGTTAAAAAAGTCACAGTAAATAAAGTATTAAAAAGATATGAGAAGTGACACATGACTTAATGTGCACAATATGTGCCTGGCTGGAAAGTGGGTGCTATGTATGGTGGTGCTCTGCTCTGCCACTAAAATCTTTTTCAGTCACTCTTTAATACACACAACCACCTTTGCTACATGTTAAGGTCAAAAGCCCACATGCTTCAATCTTTTTGTTCAACTTTTGAAAAAAAATAATTTGTAGTATTATTAATAATAAAAATTTATCAAATTTTAAATAGAAATTTAATATAGAATTTAAATAAAATTATGAAATAATTGTTAAATTTTACCAATAATTCATCAGATTATCATTATTATATTTGTACATGTTTCAAGTGAAAATTTCAAATATTAAGGGTTTTAGAGAAATAAAAATTCAATACTTTTAAAATTTTTAATCAATTAAGACAAATATATATATATTTATAGATTTTGATATCTAACATTAAAAAAGTTAAATTTGATATATATTCGAGATCTTATTTATAATTAAATACATAAAAACTCTTAATTTGAATATAAATTTTTTTCAAGTTAACGTACTTAATATACAAGGTTCTCGCTTTGCAAGGTCTAGGCAAGAGTCATCAATGTACGTAGTTTTCATTTTGTAATTTTTAGAAAAAGGTTGTTTATCTTATTCTAACCTATGATTTTATAATTATACAGAAGAAACTTTTACCAGTTGCTCTAACGCTCTTTTTCGAATATAAAATTTTTATATTTTTATTAATTTTTATATTTTTTAATGGCACCGGGAATGTTAGAGAGGCTCCACCAAAAATGCATTATTGGAGACTACGATTTATATGAATTCATTATTAATCATCTTTTTGTTGGCATTTGGCTTTAAGAAGCAAGTGTTTTATTCCTCTTGTGTTTGTACTGCTCGATGAAAATGAGATATGAAAATGGCATATCCCATAGTATATGTTCTAATCGTTGAAATTTAAAAATAAATAAATAATATATAAATGAAAAGGGGCAAAATTAAGGTCCATTAACACGTCTTCTCGTATTCTTTAAATGAGCTCGTCACATCATCTTTTTTTGATGTGAACTTTTGTGAGATAAGTTTTAGATAATTTGTATGATATCATAATTTGTCGCGACGATTGAATAGAGTCAATTAACATATAATTGAATATGAAAACTTTAAATCATTCGATTAAAAAATAATTAAATAATTGAATTCGAAATGAAGTATATGATCACGATAATTAGAAAGGAAAACAAAAAATGTTTGATTTCACTTTTATTTTTATTATAAATTTTTATTTTTAGTTTTTAGTTTTTTAATTTTGATTTTATGTTTTTATTTTTATTTTAAATAAAAAAGAAAATATATCAGATAAAATTTAAAAATAAGTTATTTTTAATTAATTAAATTTATTTTAATTTTTATATAATATTTATTAATAAAATTTATGTTATTTTATTAAAGTAAATAATTTATAAATTAAAATTTTGTTTATAAGTTAATTTTTATTTTAAA
>JAOQMM010000158.1:0-14235 GCA_027563515.1 Erythroxylum platyclados | reverse complement strand
ATCTATAAATTAAATTATTCATAATTTTAAATTAATTAAATTATTCATAATTCTTATTAATAAATTAATAATACATATTTAATTGATAGCAAACTAAATTATGAAAAACAGAAAAAAAACCACTTTTATAGTTTTCATAAATTTTAAAAACTAGAAGAAATAAAAAACAAAAATTAGAAACCAAAAGTTCAAACAAACATTTTTTTGTTAAATTAAAAAACATAAATCAAAAATAAAAAACATAAATGTAAGCAAACATGCTTAATGTCAAATAGCATGTTTTCTAATTGCAATAATCAAGAGTTACATATTTAAATTAGTAAATGACTATCATTAATGATTTTAACTAAAAATAATTAATTTAAAAATTTAGATTCAAACCAATTTAGGAAAAAGAAGACTTTCATAAAATATGATTGAACATTTTGACGACAAGACTATAATAATTGGATTAAAGAGAGAGGTTGATTAGGTTTTAATTAGGTAAAGAAGGCCCATAGCCATAAGAGATATCACTCTCAAAAAGTAAAACGTAAAAAAAAAAACACTTCTGAAAAGAAGGCCCAAGGTCGGGAGCAGTTCAGAGGAAAAGGGCATACACCAAAAACTCAACACGCGGTGACACAGAGACGTACAGAACAGAGAGAAGACTTAAATATGAAGAAACGGATGTTCTATTATTTGATTTTTTTTTCAATTGTTTTCTTAATTTTCAATTTTGTTAAAAATATTATTTCTTTGCATTAATATTTTTTAAAAAAAAGTTTATGGCATCAATAACAATTTCTAAATGAAAAATTAATGATAAAAATACGGATAATAGTCTTCAAAATAGAGTGATCCTTGAAACAACTGGTAAAGTTATTCTTTTGTGACCATAAGATCATAAGTTTAAATCACGAAAACAACTTTTCGGTAAAAATACAAACGAAAAAACTGCGTATATTATGACTTTTCTCAAATTTCTAAAAAACGGGGAGTCTTGTGTACTGAGTATGTTGACTTGAATCTCCAAAGAAATGATTTCATTGGTAGAATTTGTTTTTCAAATATTACCAACCAAAAGTTTTAATTTTATATTATAATTTAAGGATTGCTATTTATTTTAGTGATATAGAAAATAATAAATAAGAAATGAAGATATTATAAAATTTATAAATAATATCAATAACACAATTCAGTAAAAATTTTGCGGATACGAATGATTTGAGAAGTTTCAGTAGTATGCTAATAAATAGATTGATTTTAAGTGACCACCAAGAAAAATAAAAAATTTAAAATTTAAAGTAATAAAAAATAATAAATACTTAATAATTAAAATATGAAATAAGTAATGCACTAAATAAATCCTAAATATTAATTATTATGTGTTTTGATGGTTTATTTAACGTGTAAATTTATGCATAAAATAATAATAACTTATTTTATCAAGATAAAAATGAATAATAACTAAAATAAAATTGAATGCATAAAAATCTGGCCAAAATAATTAATTATATAAAAAATAAAAAAAATCAAAGGAAAAAAAGTCAAGAAAATGTGGAGGGCGAGGAAGACAGCATTCCAAAATTCTATTTAATATTATTTCTTTCATTAAAATACCACTTTCTCCACTCACGCGCCATCCCTTCACACTGTTGGAAAACACCAAAACGCCCAAGAAAAACCGCCTTCTCATCTTCGTTCCTTGTCTGTCCTCATCCTTGTTATAAACCGGAACGCACCATTATACACTCCTGGTGCTTCTCGCAATCCTCTCTGAAATGGGACTCTGAGGCATCGTTCGTCGCTCAAATCTGGGCTGACCCATCTCGGAGTTTGGCTTCCACTTATAGAATTTCTCTTCATTTTGCCCATATAATCTCTGTTGCTTCCTAGTTCATTGATTGCACTTTCTTTTGATAGTGGGGGGGTTACTATTCCCATCACTAGTGAGCCGTTCTGTTTCTCTGTTCTCTCTAACTGTTTTTTTTTGGTTTTTCACTTTGGAACCAATTTTCTTCCTCTTATTTGTTTAATCTGACGAAGACCCACTTGCGCATTCAAAGTGGAGGAGGCGGCTTTTATCGAGGTAAATGAGATTTTTGGTTTTTCTTCGTTGCTTTTAAAGTGATGTGCGTTGTGTCTTTTCAATTTCTGTCGTTGGTTTTGGTTATTGATGATTTGATGTTAGTGGTTTTTTGTTAAGTGGGGTTTTTGATGTTTGATTGATGGGTAAGCTAGGCCTAATCTCCCTATATTTTACCTAACATTGTTTCACCTCTTTGACCCAGAAAGCTTTTCCCTTTCCTTGTTTAGGGTTTGATGTTTTCAAACCCAGTTATGTTTTTTCTTTGAGGAAGAACACAACTTGTTTTGCTGCCACAGGACGAGAGTTTTGTTTGTTTCATCAAAACATTCCGTTCTTGTATCGTTTTGAGTGACTTCCATTTTCTTAAAAAGTTTTGACTTTTCAAGTTGCAATTTTGTGATTAATGTGAGATCATAGAACTCCTAGATTCGTGATGGTAATTTTGTTCCTTCGTATTGTTTCTCGATTCCTGTACGTGATGCGTGATTAGTCTCTTGGAATTACTCTGGCATCTAGTTGATTACTTGCTCCAAGTTGATTTTATTGGTTTATAGAAATACTATCATACCCTGACCAAAGAAATGAAATACTTACATGCGGTGTTAAGCTGTTGATTTCTTTTACGTACGCTTCTTTTCTCTGGAGGCATGTATTTGATATTTTTTCTTCCACGTTAGGTTATTTATCCTATTTCAGGAATAAGACTATCTTCTGGTGTTTGCTTGCCTGTGCTCTAATTGGACATTTCTGACGCTTAAGGTTCAATATTACGTTATCTTCAATGGTTTTAAGGGACCATTAGAGATTTTTGCCGTTAGGATGGTGTCAAGTGGTTGGTATTCTTGTAATCTTTGAAGATCTGTAGGTGAACTAATTCTTGATAGGTCGATGGTATAAGGAAGCCCTTTTAATCTGGTGCATAGATCATTTGTTTCTGGATCCTATAAACAACTACTGATTAAAACGTTTGGTTACAACTACTAATTATACACATTGCAGGTTTCAGTGAATGGTAGTTGTACATCTGGATGCAGTCTGATTGTAGGCTTTGAAGGTGATTCCTTGCTTGTAATATCTTAATTTAAAACTTCCAAGTTTAATTTTTCTTGTATGTATTAGCCTTTCTACGTGTTGTATATTTCTGGTATTACAACCTGTTGGTACAGTTTTGGTTCCTCTGGTATTAATACGCCCTTAACTTTCATCTGGTTCCAAATTGACATGTTCTGAAGGTGTAGTTCGTTCTTGCTATATGTCTGTGAGTTTGTGACAGGACATATATCCACCTTCTTGTCTTCTTATAGGACTTGATTTCTAGTTTTGTGTGTATATCCATCATGGAGGGAGAATCGTCATGGATAAGTGATTGCTTTGGTGACACGGCAAGAGGTATTGGGGAGTTTGATTTATTCTTGGAACTTACTGATGAAGGCAACAAAGATCTTGATGTGATTTCAGTGGATTTGATCTTACCTGATGATCTGCTAGAACGTATCTTAGCCTATCTCCCTATTCCTAGCATCTTCAGGGCAGGTTCTGTGTGTAAAAGATGGCATGAGATTGTTAGTTCAAGGAGGTTCCTGTGGAATTTTGACCGCGTTCTGTCTCAAAAACCATGGTATTTTATGTTCACAAGCTCTGATGAGCCTGCTGGTTATGCCTATGACCCAATCCTTCGGAAGTGGTATGGCATTGATCTACCCTGCATCAGGACATCCAATTGGTTCATTGCTTCATCATGTGGCCTTGTTTGTTTCATGGATAATGACAGTAGAAGTGAATTGTATGTCTGCAACCCAATCACGAAATGTTATCGGCAGCTGCAGGAGCCCCCAGGTTTAAAATTTTCCGATTACAGTGCGCTTTCAATTTCAGCAAGCAGGACATCTCATGGCTACTCTATCACAGTTGTGAAGTCTAAGCAAGTTCCTGGGAACTTTTTTCAGTGGGATCTCTCTATTCACACTTATGATTCTGAATCAAGGACATGGGTTACTTCTTGCACGGAGGTTCTGACCGGGTGGAGGGGTGGTGATGAGAGTGTGATATGCAACGAAGTATTGTACTTTCTTATTTACTCAACTGGTGGAGGTGCAGCTGAAAATCGGCATGGTCTAATTACCTACAATCTTTCTGGAAGATCTTCTCATGGTTTCTTGATAAAGAGTTTCATTCCAGTACCTTGCTCTCTTACTTGTGGTCGCCTTATGAATTTGAAGGAGAAACTGGTAATGGTGGGAGGAATAGGGAAGCCAGACCGACCTGACATAATTAAGGGAATTGGCATTTGGGTTCTAAATGGTAGGGTGTGGGATGAGGTGGCCAGAATGCCTCACAAGTTTTTCCAAGGATTTGGGGAATTTGATGATGTTTTTGCCAGCAGTGGCACAGATGATCTGATATACATACAGAGCTATGGGGCTCCAGCTCTTCTGGTTTTTTACATGAACCAAAAACAATGGAGATGGTCACAAAAATGCCCAGTGACTAAAAGGTTCCCGCTTCAGCTTTTTACCGGTTTTTCCTTTGAGCCCAGGCTTGATATTCCACCTTAAATGGTTTATTATTGAATTAGATGTGGTGATGTTTCACAAATTTGTCTGAGATTCCCACATATTTTATTCCCTTTTGTTATTTTCAGTCGTTGTGAAATCTTTGCAGAAAGTTTTATACAAAATGTATCTGCAGATAAAGCTGCTAATGTATGAAAATGGGAACACTAGATGTACAAACTCGACTCTGCAACTTTTTTTGACCAACACCAACTAATTTGAATCACCCACATTGTGCAATTACGTGGACACGCTTCTTAAAATTTCTTCTTATTCTTGTTTTGACTAATGTGGAGGGCTCAAAACCAAATAAGGTTGCATAGCATACAGGTTTCCTGTGGTCACGATGTACAAAGGAAGTTCTTTCTGGTTCTGAACTGATTCCTTGGAAATCTTGCACGAAGGTGTTTAATTGCTCAACTGTATTTGCCCTTCGCTGCTCTTCACGTTCTAGTTCAGAAATGTTTTCTACTTCACGTGCCATTGTTGATCCCACTAGTTACCTTATTTTCATCGAATGCATGTCGCATGCCTCCTAAATTTTGGCAAGCCTCGGTAGAGTTCTTAGTAGCCTATCCCTTCGATACTCCGCTCGTACGTTATACTCTTATAAGCATAAATTGTCCTCATATTTTTCTTTCTTTTTCTAGAAGTTAAAAAAACAATGTAGTCCTTAATGTTTAAAATTGGATCCTAATGTTTCGGAGAGCTTAAAATGAAACTTAACGCGTGCAAAACATTCAAAATGAACGAAATTACTTACCAATTAACTCTTTATTAGTTAAATGCTGGCGTGATTTTTTTATGTGGATTTTTTATAAAAAATTTTAACACTGCCCAAGCAGCTCAAGTCATTAAGGAAGCTTTATCGACAGCTTTGGTTCCTTACTTTCCGCTTGCCGGACGGCTTAAAGAGTCCAAAAATGGTCAGCTTCAAATAGATTGCTGTGAGCAGGGTGCATGGCTCGTGGAGGCTTCTGCTGATTGTACTCTCGAAGATGACGACAATGTCACAGCTATTCCCTACGACAACCTACTTCCTGACCATGTTCCTGAGATCGAAGGCACTGAACCAGTTGTCCAAATGCAGGTACCAGCTTTGTGTTGGAAAAATAAATCCCATCTTAAAAACCTCGTATGATTTCTGAATTTTAAGACATTTCACGTTCTCTGTTTTCCAGGTTACGCAATATTGTTGTGGTGGCTTTGTGATTGGACCCATATTCTGCCACAGTATATGAGATGGACTCGGAGCTGCACAATTCCTGAATGCTGTTGAGGAATTTGCCAAGGGCGTTGATCATCTTAGCATTTCACCGGTTTGGTGTCGAGACTTCAGTTTTTCCCCTCTCCAGAAACCTGATATCACGACTTTGCCTATATTGCCAACCCCACTGATGCCCAACTACAGAGCACGTAGATATTTCCTCGGATCAAATTAACCAGCTCAAGAAAGAGTTTCATGACTAAACAGGCCAAACTAGTTCTGCGTTCGAGGTTATAGCAGCAACGTTTTGGAAACACCGAGCACTCTGTATATAATCCAACCAAAACACAGAAGTCAAGCTCCTTTTCTTCGCAAACTGCCGTCAGCTCTTAGACTCTCCATTGGCTGAAGGATTCAACGGCAATTGTTTCTTCCATAGAACTCATAAAACAAGCAAAAGCAGGACTGTCGGTAGAATTCAAGAAGTACTTGAATGGTGAGCATTCGATAAGCGGCGACGACCCATTTGCCACCACCTCTTAACTACACCAAATTGTTTGTCAGAATGGGGAAGATTGGGATTCAAGTATTCAACACAGTTGATTACGGTTGGGGACCTCCGCTACACGTTATCCCAATCCAAGGATCTCGCATCATACACATTTAATAAAATTAAAAAAAATCCATGTAAGAAAAAAAAAACAACAATCACCTTGAGTTGATAGACAAGCAAATAGTATCAAGAGACGAACTATAAAAGTTAATTGGCTGTCTTACGATGTCCTTGCGGTTCGACACGTAATTACTGTCTGTAATTTCGTCTAACTTGCGTCAACTGAAGCATTATAAGTCCTTATTGGAATCGCAAAAGTGATACAGAGTGTTCATAGGTTGACATGACACCCTTTGGAGCTATAAAAGAAGGGTAGCTTTTTTCCAAGGCTGTTGATTGCAAGTAATGATCTTTTGATCGCTGGAAGATGGAAAACTGGTGGAAGTCGAGACAAAAACTAAATGACAAGCAAAGTTTCAAGATCTTATATGCCTTAGCTTCTGTCATTCCGTCTGCGTTAAAACTGACATCTCTATAAAAGATTTTTCATGGCGGCGCAGACAAAGTGGCAGTTCAGGCAAAGCGGTGAAGCGCCATCATAAACATGACAAAGCTCCGGTTTTCAGATTATTCACATCCTTCTATTATAAAATCTCTCTCCCAAAGCTCAGTTTGTTCCAAAGTTTAAGACTTCCAAGCAACTCTAAGATCTTTGTAGCCTAACTTTCTCCTGAAAAATTTAAAGAAGAGACAAATGAAGCAAAAAGAAAAGAAGAGACGAACTTTTGATATATATATTCAACATGTGAAAGTTTCTATTTATAGGCTTACAAAAAACTAAACAAATCAAGAATTTATTAACTACAATTAAATTTGTTGACACTATCTTTGACTAACTAAAACTAGAAAATCTTGGAATGCAAATCTGAAAATTTTGAGAACTTAGTCAAATTGTAAAATAAACACATGTTAATTTGAATCAATCTTCAATACTCCCCATTGATTCAAAATTTCATGGATATTGAGCACTTCTCTCCTAATGTAATGTACTTCTCATCACTATCTTCAAATTTGTTAATGCACATTATCATCAAATTACAAATATTAGAGTATATCTTTCCATGGTGTACTTCTCACCAATAACTTAAAAAAAAGTTTCTTCTTGTACTCTAAAAAGAGTTTCTTCTTGTATCACTTGTGCCATGTTTGTTTCTTTTTCATTTTGAAATTTGCAATTTTTTTTGTAAATGCCCAAACCTCTTGCACATGAATTGTTGCGGTTTTCATTTGTGCCAACAATACTTTTCTTCATAGCTGGGCTTCTTACAATTTGTATATTGAAGAATTTTTCCGTTCTTTTTTGATGAAGGAACTTTTGCTAGATAGGCTCCCTCTACCATTTTTTCAATTTCTTGTTTTCTCACTTAATCACTCATAGGTTCCTTAAGATCTTTGAAGGCTTTGATATCATGTTGAAAATTTTAAAGAAGAGACAAATGAAGCAAAGAGAAAAGAAGAGATGAACTTTTGATATATATATTTAACATGCGAAAGCGTCTATTTATGGGCTTACAAAAAACTAAACAAGCTTAGAATTTCTCATTTACAATTAAATTTGTTGACACTATCTTTGACTAACTAAAACTAGAAAATCTTGGAATGCAAATTTGAAAATTTTGAGGACTTAGTCGAATTGTAAAATAAATATATGTTAATTTGAATCGATCTTAAACACTCCCCCTTAATTCAAAATTTCATGGATATTGAGCACTTCTCTCCTAATTTAATGCAGTTCTCATCACCGTCTTCAAATTTGTTGATGCACATTATCATCAAATTACAAATATTAGAGCACATCTCTCCATGGTGTACTTCTCACCAATAACTAAAAAAATAAAGTTTCTTCTTGTACTTTAAGAAAGAGTTTCTTCTTGTACCACTTGTGCCATGCTTGTTTCTTCTTCATTTTGAAATTTGCAATTTTTTGTAAATGCCCAAACCTCTTGCACTTGAATCGTTGCGGTTTTCATTTGTGCCAACAATCCTTCTCTTCATGGCCGAGTTTCTTACAATTTGTACATTGAAGAATTTTTCCTTTCTTCTTTGATAAAGGAACTTTTGCTAGATAGGCTCCCTCCACCATTTTTTCAATTTCTTGTTTTCTCACTTAATCACTCATAGGTCCCTCAAGATCTTTGAAGGCTTTGATACCATGTTGAAAATTTTAAAAAAGAGACAAAAGAAGCAAAGAGAAAAGAAGAGACGAACTTTTGATATATATATATTCAACATATGGAAGTGCCTATTTATAGGCATACAAAAAACTAAACAAGCCTAGAATTTCTCAACTACAATTAAACTTGTTAACACTATCTTTGACTAACTAAAACTAGAAAATCTTGGAATGCAAATATGAAAATTCTAAGGACTTAGACAAATTGTAAAATAAACACATGTTAATTTGAATCAATCTTCAACACTCCCCCTTGATTCAAATTTCATGGATATTGAGCACTTCTCTCCTAATGTAATGCACTTCTCATCACTGTCTTCAAATTTGTTGATGCACATTATCATCAAATTACAAATATTAGAGCACATCTCTCCATGATGCACTTCTCACCAACAACTGAAAAAAAAAGTTTCTTCTTGTACTCTAAAAAAGAGTTTCTTCTTTTAACACTTGTGTCATGTTTGTTTCTTCTTCATTTTAAAATTTGCAATTTTTTTGTAAATGCCCAAATCTCTTACACTTCAATCGCTGCAGTTTTCATTTGTGCCAACAATCCTTCTCTTCATAGCCGGGCTTCTTACAATTTGTACATTAAAGAATTTTTCCTTTCTTCTTTGATGAAGGAACTTTTGCTAGATAGGCTCCCTCCACCATTTTTTCAATTTCTATTTTTCTCACTTAATCACTCATAGGTCCCTCAAGATCTTTGAAGGCTTTGATACCATATTGAAAATTTTAAAGAAGAGACAAATGAAGCAAAGAGAAAAGAAGAGACGAACTTTTGATATATATATTCAAAATTTGAAAGTGCCTATTTATAGGCTTACAAAAAACTAAACAAACCTAGAATTTCTCAACTACAATCAAATTTGTTGACACCATCTTTGACTAACTAAAACTAGAAAATCTTGTAATGCAAATTTGAAAATTATGAGGACTTAGACAAATTGTAAAATAAATACATGTTAATTTGAATCAATCTTCAACACTTTCCATGGCATTTCAATCGATTATGGCACTGCCTATTATCACCTTAGCAGTGTTGATTCTAGTAATAGGTTCAGACGCGAGTGGAATAGCTGTGTATTGGGGTCAGAATACAAATGAAGAAACCTTGGCTAAGACCTGTGCCACTGGAAACTTTGACTTTGTAAACATAGCTTTTCTACCAAGTATTGGCAATGGACAAACTCCCATTTTGGACCTTTGAGGTCACTGCGAAGCATATAGTAATGGTTGCATAGGTTTAAGCTCGGACATAAAATCTTGTTAAGGAAAAGGCATTGAAGTGATGCTCTCTATTGGAGGAGCTGCAGGAAGCTACATACTAACCTCTCCTCAGGATGCAAGACAGGTTGCAACGTACCTCTGGAACAATTTCTTAGGTGGGAAATCCTCATCTTGTCCACTTGGCTTTGTTGTTCGACGGAATCGATTTCAACATTGAAGGAGGAACAAACCCTTGCTAGGACGATCTTGCAAGGTATCTCCACCGTTTTATCTTCTTTCCTCTTTCTACAGTTGGTATCAGAGCCCACATCTTTGTGATATGTGGGAAAGAAAAACATCGAGTTGAACCAGCCTTTGGATTCTTCCCTGCCAAAGCTTTTATCTGTTACTGTCTTCTTCTCCTCCACTGGCTTCTTCCCAACTGGTTTCTCTTCTCTGCTCCCTTTGGTGCCATGTTTTAGAACGAGAAAGTCTGGGATTTCGATTGGATGCAAGAGAGCTGAACAATAACACGAGAAAAGAGAAAGCACACAAGAGAGCAAGACAGAGTGGAGGGTGAAATGGCAGGTAACAACGCTATCCTGAGTGCTCCTAATATTCCTATTTTCACTAGAACTAATTATCAGTTTTAGTATGTGAAAATTCAGATGTTATTCAAGTCATAGGAGTGGTAGGATTTGGTGGAAAATAGTTTCGATAAGCTTGCAAATCTAGATCAAGCTTTGTGATTGATAGCAACTTAGAGAAATGAGTTGAAAGAGGAGTAGAAGAAAAATCCGAAGGCCTTATTTTTCATCTAATAAAGCATGGACGACACTTTGCTCCCAAGAGTGATGGGAACAACCACCTCAATAAGAATACTATCAAGGATCTAGTAAAGAGGTGACTGTGAAATTGCAAACTTTGTGTCGCAATTTTGAGAATAAAACAATGAAGTCAATTGATACAATTCAAGATTTCTTTATAAGAATCTCTGCCCTTGTAAATCAAATCTGCTCTCTTGATGAAGATTTGACAAAACAGAAAGTTAATTGAGAGGATTTTAAGGAGTCTCCCACCTAAGTTCAATCATGTTGTTGCCACTATTGAAGAATCCAAGAATTTATCTAATTATTCCTTGGTTGAGTTAATGTGTTCTCATGAGTTGCATGAGGCTCGCTTAAATAGATCAACCGAAGCTTCTATGGAGTAAGCTTTTCCAAAAAAGGTTGATGTGAAGAAATCTGAAGGTAAAGGAATAGGTGAATATAGGAACAGAAGAGGATGTGGGTGTGGTCGTTCTGGTTGTAGCGGAGAACGTGCTGGTTCAAATGATCAGAAAAAAATCGAGGTAATGTAAATTCTTTTCCTATTTGCTCTCATTATGGTAAAGCTAATCACATGGAGAGAAATTGTTGGCATGAAAATAAATCTGAATATGTAAAAAATGCAGTTCAATGCTATAATTGCAAAGGATTTGATCATATAACTAAGACTTGTGAAGGAAAACATCAAGCTAATTTTCATGAAGAAAAAGTTTATGGGTTAGATAATTTATTTGTTGCTTATTCAGTTGCTAATGTTGCTATATCCTCTGAAGTGTGGTATTTAGACAGTGGTTACAATAATCACATGACTGGCAATCGATTTTTTTTTGTGAAAATTGATGAAACAGTGAAATATCAAGTGAACTTAGGAAACAACAATCAAGTTCAAGTGTGTGGTATTGGCACAATTGTTGTAAGTTGTAAAATTCGTAGGATACTTATCCATAATGTAATGTATATTCCAAATTTGAGTAATAACCTTTTGTGCTTAGTTCAATTATTGAAGAAGGGTTATTATACTGTATTTGACAATAAAAAATGCATGATTTATTATAGAAGGAGTAAGAATTTGGTCCATCCAGTAAAAATGTCTGAAAATAAAATATTTCCGATCATGTTTTCACAATTTGATCTTGTTGCATTTATTGCCTCAAGTGATGATACAGTACTTTAACATAGAAGGTTTGTTCATATTAGTTGGACTACAAATGTTGCATAACCAGAAGATGGTTACAGGTTTACCAGTTGTACAAAACCTAAATTCTTATAAATGTGAACCTTGCATTTTTAGGAAACATCATCGTGAAAGTTCCTAATAGACAAGTCTTGGGGAGCCACTAAACCTTTAATGCTGGTTCATCCTGATATTTGTGGACTGATGCAAACATTGTCAGTAAAAGGAAGTAAGTATTTTCTTATCTTTGTTAATGATTTCTCAAGAATGAGATGAGTGTATTTCCTAAAAGAGAAAATAGAGGCTCTTGAGTTTTTTTAAGAAATTTAAAGCTGAAGTGGAGAAGGAATATAAGTATTCAATCATGAAACTCCAAATCGTGGTGGAGAATTTACATCCAAAGAATTTGAATTATTTTGCAGCCATTTCGGTATCTAGAGGCAACTGATAGCAAGCTATATACCACAACAAAACGATGTAGCAGAATAAAAGAATAGAACAATTGTTGAAGCAATCAAAAGTATGTTGAATGATAAGCATCTTCTACCAAGTTTTTGGGTAGAAGCAATGGCTACTGCTATATATGTTCTCAATTGATCACCAATACGAGCCGTTGAAGGAAAAACTCAATATGAAGCTTAGTTTGGTAGAAGGCCCAATATTAGCCATTTGCGAGTTTTTGGTTCAATTGCCTATGCTTATGTACCATCAGAATTAAGAAGGAAGCTTGATGTAAAAAGCATCAAGTGCATTTTTTATCGGTTATAGCAAGGGGACAAAGGGCTATCGACTTTTGAATCCCATTAGTGAAAAATCAAGTATTAGTCGTGATGTCATCTTCAATGAAGAAGATGTTTAAGATTGGACAGGAAATGATGCTACAAATACCATTGGAGGTATTATAGAATCTGATTTAGAGTCTCTTGACTTGAATTCTACTTTGGATGTTGATAACAACAATACACCTGCACAATACATAGAAGATTCTACTTCAGATTCTCCTATAAGAAAAGCAAGAAGTTTGTCGAAAATTTATGCTATCTCTGATTTTGCTTTTCTTGCTGTAGAAACTACTTGTTTTGAAGATGCAACTAATAAGGAAGAATGAGTTAGAGCAATGAAAGAAGATTTGCCAGCTATTGAAAAAAACAAACCTAGACTTTGATTGATTTGCCTAAAAGGAAAGATGCTATTGGACTTAAATGAATTTTCAAGTCCTAGTTCAATCCAGATGGTTCATTGATGAAGAACAAAACTCGTTTGGTCATGAAAAGGTATGGTCAAGTTCTAGGTACTGACTTTTCTGAAACTTTTGTTCTTGTTGCTCGTTTGGATACAATTAGAATATTTCCAGTTGTGGCTGCACAAAATAGTTGGCCTATATATTAGCTAGATGTACAACCAACCTTTCTTAATGGTGATCTTGCAGAGGATGTGTATGTTTAGCAACCAAAAGGCTTTGAAGTAAAGGGATTTGAAGCAAGGTCTACAAATTGCATAAAGCACTCTACAGGCTCAAACAAGCATCACAAGCTTAGTATGCTAAAATTGATTCCTATTTTCTCATAAACAATTTCCTAAGGAGTGGTGATGAGCCTACATAGTATGTCAAGAGTTGTGGTAATGATTATTTGATAATATGTTTATATGTCGATGATATAATTTACACTGGTAATTCTTATGACCTAATGGAATACCTTTAAGGAGGCTATGATAAAGGCTTTTGATATGTCTGATTTGGGGCTCCTACATTATTTTTTGGTTTAGAAGTTGTTCAAGATGCGGCATGGGATGTTTCTTTGTCAAAATAAGTATGCTATAGATTTGTTTAAGAGGTTTGACATGGTGAACTGCAAGTCTGCCAAAACTCCTCTTAGAAGATGGAGTTGAGAAGGCGAATGAGAAGTATTTCAAAATCTTAGTGGGTGGTCTGATATATCTCAAACATTCTCGACTTGATCTAATATTTGCAATAAGTTTGATTTCTCTTTATATGCATAGTCCAAGCAAACATCATCTTGGGGGTCCAAGCAAACATCATCTTGGGGCTGCTAAAAGAATGCTAAGATATATTCAAGGTACAATAAGTTATAGAATTAGGTATATGAAAAATGAAATTAAGGATCTTGTAGCTTATACTGACAGTGACTGGCCTAGTTTAGTAGATGACAGGAAAAGCACAACTAGATTTGTGCTTTGCTATGGTGGAGGAGATATTTCGTGTGTAGTGACTCGATTCCTATACATAGGAATCCACTATTCAGAGAGGCATATTTGTGAATCGCATTGCATATACATGCTTACATATACAAGCATATGCTTAAATTGTGACTTGGAATAACGTTAAAGTATTGAATGCATTTAGTTGATCATTTCCGGGTATGGGTGTTTTGATGTGATTATTGTGTA
>JAOQMM010000155.1:41240-61167 GCA_027563515.1 Erythroxylum platyclados | reverse complement strand
AATAAACTACGAGAGCTTTGACCCTCAATAATGTTTTTAAAATATTGAGAATTATTTGTTTGGTGTTGCTTCTGAGTAGACTTGAAGTCCATAATTTGTAGTTGAGAAATTGGTGTGAATATAGAAGAGTTTTAAATGTGTTATGCAGATTTTTGAAAATTTTGGAGAGGGTCAAAATACAGCCGTTGTGCTGCCGAAAATTTTAGTAAAATGATTGAAAAGAAAAAGTTTCTACTATTTTCCACGCTTTTAACTACTAAAATATAAAAGGTTTTTAACAATGGAACGGCTTGGCTTTACGGGAACCATTCGATTGAGTTAGATATCGATTGGAGGGATACCGTAAGGTCGCTGGAGGGCTCAACTCGGGTTCTGAAAAGGGAACTTTGGGGTGGGTCCTTTCACTATAACCCTATGAAGTTATCAAGATTTATCTAATAGGTTACTGTAAATTGTGTAACAACATACAATGTAAGTCAATGGTGATAAAAGCAATCATAGCATAAGCATAGAGTTTATGAATTATTACATATATTCAAAAATTTATTTAATACACATTCAAAGAGTAATAACTATCAATTACTCCATTATAAAAAATAGAAATCACCATGAACATTTCTAAATCTAG
Source organism: Erythroxylum platyclados (assembly GCA_027563515.1). Classification (NCBI taxonomy): domain Eukaryota; kingdom Viridiplantae; phylum Streptophyta; class Magnoliopsida; order Malpighiales; family Erythroxylaceae; genus Erythroxylum; species Erythroxylum platyclados. The sequence continues at coordinate 60,539 of JAOQMM010000155.1, read as the reverse complement.
TTGGAATCTCCATGTATGATTACTTAAATAAGGATTGCAAGTTTCAACTCCTCTAAAAGAATCACAATCTTAATTCAATTCCCATTTCTTCTTATCGATGTCTCTGTCCTTGCATATGCAAGTTTTTTCTTCTCATTTTCCAAATGTCACCACCTTCATTTTTGCTTTTTGTACAAAAAAGAAGTAAAAAACAACGAAATGATTAACGTTATTGACTATAAAACAAGGAATTAACGAGGGTCACCTATACACTTAAAGCAACTTACTAGTATCATCAACATATTTCACTCGCGTTCCTTTTGGATTCCAACCCAACGTGCATAATCCACCCACCTGTAACCAGATGATATAATTCCTATTCAGTTTTGAAGGAGGAAAATTAAGCGTTACATAAGAGACAGTGCAGAGAAGTCTCACATCAGTGATCCCAAGAATGTGTTGCCAGTTCTAACAGCAAAGCAGATTGCACTCAGTATCACCTTGTGTTGGTGTAGCAATGGCTCCAGAATCCGCTGTTCTATGAGTCCGGCAAGCACTTGGTACCTGTTTTGAAAGGACAGTTGACTTAAGCAAACTCCATATTGTTACAACTACTCCTTTAAAGTGCCATTTTGTTTAATATCCATTGATGATTCAATATATGTATACATCAATTACATTAAGAATTGGGATAAATTTTGCAGTTTTAATATGAGATTTTTATATTCCAAAACCTGCATACGATATGTTTCATTTAACGATTTCAAGGGCACAAATGAATCATTACCTTAGGTTACTAGAAACTGCCATATATACACCATAGGCCACACTGGTTGATAATATAGGTACATCCTCTGCTTCAGCAGCGAAAGACTTATCAATAGTCTTTCTCAAATTGATCAGAGCATTTGTTATTCCTACACCAATCTGAGAAGGTGCAGCATTAGTGAAAAATTATCCACATTAGTTGCTGTGAACTAATTTGTAAGTATATAATACAAGAGATATGAAAAGTTCCAACCAAACATTCAAAATTTGGCATTAATCACCACAATGCATGACAGTTCCTCGAGTTTTAAGATCACAAACAAAGCAAAACTCGGAAAAACTTGAGTAATACAGAACCAGTGAGGAGTTAGCCTACCAGGGATGCACCAGTGCCAACTGCAAATAGCTTGGCTCCATTACGCTGAAAAAATGAATAAACATAATTCAACTTAGGAAAATTCCAGATATTCTATGGCAAAACCATATGATATTATATAATGAATGTGGCACCTACCACTATTGCTCCTATTCTCTGTAAAAATGAATAAGATGTTCCAGCCAAAGCTACCTGTTTCAGGATATTAGAAGTGCAAAAGGTAATCCGAACCCATCCAGAAAAGTATATATAAATATGCTTATGCCAGTTGTGTTTGTGTATTTCAAATCAGCAAATAAACCTGGAATGCATTATCAGGACAGCCGTAGAAGAACCTTGCAACAGGACCTGCACTGACTGCAAGAGGGGGTCGTAGAGACACAGTAGGGGCAGGCAGCCAAACAAGCATAAAATCTGCTATTATGGCCATTACCTAACACATAAACCAGGTTACAAAAATGCATGTTAAAAGTAAACAACTAAATCGATTGCATATAGGAATTCTTCTTATTCGCTGTTCGAATCACTAACAATTAGCTTTATTTCGTTCACTTCTTAAATGAAGCCTGTCAAAGCTTGGTCTTTCACCAGCTTCTGTGTTTGGGTTGAGTCTAGGTTAAGGGATTTGGGTTACGATCAGCATGAAGTCTAGTCAAGGATGCATAAAATTAGGATGACATCCACCATTCAACCCTTATATCGCCGCTGGCTGAAACGTTAACTTCAATTTGAACTATGACCTCCTGTTCTTCTTCCATGAGACACCGTGTTCAACCTTTAGCACTATTTCAGGATGCAACTTTTTCGTGTTTCCTAAATCAATTCAGGAGATGGGATTGGAAGTCCATTTGCTCCAAAATTTATGAGTTGTGGCTCCTCGTTGACAAGCATTTTATTGAAACTGAACATTTAGCAATATGTTAGCCATACCACATCAGCGAAAACAAAATCCAGCTCCTTGGTGAAATTTTCTCTGCGCCTTTCCAATTCTGCAGCAGTCTGAGAACATCAAACAAAAGAATGAAGCTACAAGTCCCACTGATCTTCAGATTGACAGTCCATTTCAAAATATGAAGCACTCGATTCAAAAATTCACTAGACTCTACCCTCTGATCTTGTTACCCCAAAATGAAACATGTATTAGATAGAAGAAATAGAAACCTTGGTGAAGATGCCGACACCACACTCAATAGAAACCTTAGTTAAGAACAAATCATCGGCGAGTAACCGTTCCTTGAAACCTCCGAACTGAAGCAACCATCGGAAGACAAACGATTTCTCGAGCTCGAAGTACCTTCGTACAATCGATCCCGGTAACCTCCCCGCTTCAATCGCCGAAGCCAAGTCCTTTGGCAAGCTCTCCAACGACCTTCCCACCTATACCATCACGTCATTACAATTCCAGAACATACGATATCAAGTTATGAACAACCCAAGCTCAGTTCATCACTGTGAAACAAATCCGTACCTCTGCCAATGCAAGAAAAGCTTCTGTCCGATTGCGGGACTCTGCATCGCCATCACCGTCCCCTCCTCCGCCGCCTCCTCCGCCGGAGCCACCTCCAATACCACCAGTTCCGCCGCCGAGATCAGACGCGTAAGTGATAACTGAACGAAATCTGTTGCGGGAAGCACAGAGTTTAGGAATGGAAGCGTTGATAGAGAACTTTAGGTGGTGGCGGTGATGGTGGCGAGTGGGAAGGTGACGGTTTTCCGAGCGGAGAGAGAGGGTGACGCGTGTCGAGAGGTTGGAGAAACACGAAGCCATTGCCATGAAGAGAAGAAGTAAAGTCAAACAAGTCTTTGCCTGGTGTTTGTTCGTTATCGTTAGGTGGCGCGATAACTAACGAACATACTCAACCCACACCCTCAAATTCTTCCACGCGCTCTCACGCTCCTTCCCAGCCCCAAATGTCGTAGCTTATTAGTTTTTGATAAGGACTTACGATTATCTTGCACTATTTTCATGAGTTTAAAACAATGTTTATATTTTCTATAAATGGGACTAATATATAATTTAAAATATATTAATTTAAATTTAGGTTAATTATCAAAAAAAATTAAATTTTTGTCAATTTTTTAATTATAGTCCGAACTTTAAAAAATAACAATAAAATGACTAAAGTTTTAATTTTTTTAATTCTAACTCATACTTTAAAAAGTAACAATAACATGCTCAATTTTAATTCGATGTTATCTTTTATTTTTCTAAACCGGGCTCAATTTAACTTGGGTTCTCTCAAGTCTAGGTTGGGACTGGACCTCAACAACAGGAAGCCGAGCCCAGGCTCTACCAAGGCCTATTGCGAATCATAAAAATATGTCTCTTTTATAGAAATTATATATGATAAATTCTTTAACTTTTTAAGATCATTTATTCATATTCATTATTTACAAGATAATAACTTTTTCGTAAATGTAAATGAAATTATATAAGATTTTTGAATATATTATTATTTATATATTATTTCATCTAATGTTTCATTAAATTTATACCATAACAAGTGTATGTGCATTCACACTCTATTAGAGCCTTAGGATAATAAATCGAGAGGCTCGCTCGTAGGCTGTAACTATAAAAACTTTCTTACTCTCACAAGCCTAAGACGAAGAAGCTTCAAGTGACCAACAATGGCTTCTGCTACTTCAACTCCCCAATCTCTGATGCTAACGTATGCCGCCTCATCTGTACACTCACAAGACCCAACCCCTTTTATTCTCTCCTTCTCCTTCAACTTCAAGCACAAGTCTTTCGCGCGCTGTCCACTTGTTGCTATAAGTTCTGGTGGTGGAGACAGAGTTTCTGGCAAATGGGTCAGCTTCTATGGTCAAAAAGAGCCGAAATTTGGGAAAACTTGCGCCGTCGTTGTGGCGGCTGCTGCGGCAGCGGAGGTTGCGGTGATCGACGATGTGGAGGAGAAAAAAGGAGATGGAGCGAAGGCCACAATTACCCAAACCAAGAAGGGGAAAGCTGCTTTGCCATTGAAAAGAGACAGAGTATGAGTATCAATTCAGTTTCTTTTTAATTATACCTTTTATCTTTATAGCATTTTGGGGTGTGGCTTAGTTTGATTTTTCATTTCGAGAATTTACTAATTTCAGAAATTGTCAGCTGTAGAAAATGATAGATTTTGCTTGATGCGCATTATCTTTTTTCTTATTGGCTTGTTTCAATCTTATATCTACTGATGATATTAGATTATTTGAACCTGTGTTAGTGATTGATCCAAGTTTTGATAGACATTTCGTGGAATTGTTGTTCATAACTTGATAACATATGTTCTAGAGTTGGGTTGTTCATAACTTGATATCATATGCTTGAACCTGTGTTACCTTTGATATTAGATTTTTGTTAGAGTATCTTTGTCTCAGGTGCCTAAAGTGTACACAAAACCATTTTTCAGGCAACTGTTGTATTGTTCATGAAAAGTAAAATTTATGCTTCTATTTCCTTTCCAGATTTTCCTTTCCTTTTATGAATGTTTATGTTTTTGGAAGGGTGTGAGTAGGAGTTACAGGCATATGGGGTGCTAACTCTATGGTCAGCTTCACTTATGGATTGCTAAAACTATATTCTCAGATTTCCTTTTTCCCTTTTTCAAGATTATCATACAGTTTCAACCATACAGTTTTACTTCCTTTTACACGAAATGCCAGACGAGGTCTAAGAGATTCTTGGAGATTCAGAAATTGAGAGAAAACAAGAAAGAGTATGACGTAAAGACAGCAATAGCATTACTGAAGCAAATGGCATGTTTGAAGTTTGTTGAGACAGCTGAAGCTCATTTCCGCCTTAACATTGATCCCAAATACAACGATCAGCAGCTGAGGGCAACTGTGAGTTTGCTGTTACATGTATACAAAATTTTATAACTTTGCTATCAATTGTTAAAGTAACGAAAATCTCCTTATGTATTCTCTTTGCATAGGTAAATTTGCCCAAAGGAACTGGACAAAGTGTGAAGGTGGCAGTACTTACGCAGGGTACTCATTCTTCAAAATGTTGAATGTTGATCTATGTACTGAATCTAATTTAGTCTCTAGTATGAATTTTCAATTATGATTCTCGAAACTTCTATGATTGTGCTAGTGTCTCATGGTCTGGGATGTGTCATCCTTACGATTGTAACAATGTTTGCATATATTCATATACTCTTCCTTTTCTTTTATTTTAATATGAGCCAAACATTTGCAGGTGAAAAGTTTGATGAAGCAAAAAATGCTGGAGCAGATTTAGTTGGTGGAGAGGATCTGATAGAACAAATAAAGGGAGGATTTTTGGAATTTGACAAATTAATTGCATCTCCAGATATGATGCCTAAGGTGTTTCTTTGTTTATCTTTATCATTGTTGATTAGATTAACAATATAAACATATTTTGGCTTCCTCAGATGGTTGCTTACTGCTGATTAATCATTTGGCGATGTGAAAATTTTAAATGTTTAACTAAATAGGTTTGCTTCCTCTTTCAACTAGAAGATATGTTGGTTACTTCATGCTATTCTCACTGATTTTGGCATAGATGATAAAGGATTTATTCTCTTATTATTTCATAGATCACGCGGGTCAACTGAGCTATGTCTTACATGCTAATAGGTTGCCAGCCTAGGTAGAATTCTGGGGCCACGAGGATTGATGCCGAATCCAAAAGCTGGTACTGTTGCAACTAATGTACATCAGGTATGCTAGCTATTGTGTTCTGTTATGCGTTTGAGTTTCAGATAGATTTCAAGTCTCTATGTCTTTCATTCAGCAGAAAAGTTTATGAAAATGCTTTTGAATGCCTCCATATAATGTAGAAGGGTTTGCGGATTTGCTGTTATTCCAGTTATTGGTTCAGTTAATTCATAATGTTTGTGGAAGGAAGAGAAAGAACTCTGAAATGATTTGCTCTAATGTTTTTCAGGCAATAGCTGAATTCAAGAAGGGAAAGGTTGAATACAGAGCAGATAAAACTGGAATCGTTCACATACCTTTCGGAAAAGTCGACTTCTCTGAAGAGGACTTGCTCATAAACTTTATAGCTGCAGTAGTACGTCCTGAACTTTTCTCCCTTCTCTTTATTTCTTATGGCTACATTGTTCCACCTCTTCTTTCCTGGAAACTACATCATTTGGAAAAGGTTTTAACTTACAAGCCACATATCCTGTGAAACTTTCCAGAAATCAGTAGAAACAAACAAGCCATCAGGTGCAAAAGGAGTATACTGGAAAAGTGCACACATTTGCTCATCAATGGGGCCTTCTACTAAGCTAAACATAAGGGAGATGCTAGATTACAAGCTTCCCTCGGATGTTTCACAATAACTTGCTATACCTGTAAATGATATCCTTCAACTGTCTCCTCCAGAGCTTCCCTATTTTCGGTGAAAGATGATGTTTCAGCAACACGAGGTTGGAGAGAGGTAGGAGATTGTGCATAGTATTAGTAGCTCTCTACCTGTTATGTTAAACATCATCGCGGTTACTTCTAAACACGGATTCGTATTGTGACACTGATTGCCAAGAATGTTTTCAAGTGGAAGTCCAAGAAGAGTCAAACGATTCAAGTTACTTCGTTCAGAGAAGGAATTCCTAATGGAGACTCTTACAGGGTGGTCGAAACTGGCAACTACCATTCAATGTCTTATGTTGTTTTTGAACCCAAAAAGCTCATCTTCTCTTATAAGTAATGAATCTAAATTGATTCGACCAATTTAATAATTTAATTAAATTTTAGTTTAATTAATATAATAAATGTTGTTGTTAAAAATAGGTTAATTTATTAATTAATTAGTTCATTTTTATAAATTAATTATTTTTTATAAATAAAATAAAAATATTAATTTACAATTAATAATTATTTTTAAAATTTATTTAATCTTTAATTAATTTTATGATAGTTTAATATCATTAAACCTAAACCATAAACTTCTTGAATTGTTGATTTGATTCTCGTTCCAAGCTTTAAACCATTAGTTATAATAACCGAAATTGACTAAATGTTGAACAAGATGGCAGTTTATGTTAAAAACTTTACAAGTTGAGCTCTCACACGTATAATTAGTGATTTTTAAAAACATGTAACTAGATTACGACAATCTCATAGTCTTCTTCCTTTCTACTGAAACAAAACCCCATAGATGAGTACACGACTTTCTTAATGAACAAAGCAAAACTTTATTTTGCTGATGATATAAGAAAACAAATATTGATAAAGAATTAAGTATTCATTCTTTTTAATTAAAAAAAATCCTTCTCTCTCAATTTCAATTATAACAAGAATTATGAGTATTATAATATCCTTAAAAACATAAATTATAATTTTATGTGACATGGGAATTACATGTCAAAAGATACTTAATAATACACCACTTCTACAAATTCCTCTTAATTGAGCAAAGAATAAACTGTAATTGAATAACAGTATAAAAAATATCAATATCTACGTATGTACAAGACTCTCCGCTTTACAAGGGTCAAAAGAAGGTCATCAATATCAGCAATCTTTCTATTGTAATTTTTACAAAGAAATTGTTTCTGTGATTCAAACTTATGACCTAATGATTACAAAGGAGCAACTTTAATTGAATAGAGTATCTTAAAACATGTAACATATATTGAAGACACCCTAAAATGAAGATATTTGTAATGTTCAAGATATCATTATAAACATCTTGTGCTCAACCTCTTACTGAAACTTAAGCAATAACAAATGCGCTCTGAGGGGATATTCGCTGCCATTGCTCGCCAGAAACCCAAAAAAGAAAGAACACAAGAAAAAAGTGCACCGAAACATAGCAATTACATCATCAGTGGAATGTAGAGAGACAGAGTTAAATAAATGGTATGCCTCTCTCCACTATATGACATGTTAGAAATATTTAAGGAATACATATTTATCATAATGACGCAAAATCTATATATAAATATACAACCATTACAGGTCTCTAGGATTATTACCAAGCAGATTCTGCTGGGATGTCTTTAGTAGCAACATCCCTTTAGCATGGATTTCTTCCAACCGACACTGCTAAAGTTCCCCAACAGTCACCTTTCTTCCACGCTGGAAAGACAAGAACATAATAGTTTTCAAAGTTTAAAAGTCTATAGTGCAGCAGCAGGTATCAAAGCTCTCTAGCTTTTTGAAAATAAACAGTATTTGATTTTCAATCCATTGAGAGGAAAAAAAAAAAAAAGAATAACCTTCAGAGGGCTGCTTAATCCAAGGACCAGTCATTACATTCAGAATACTACATGCCTCACTGTATTCCAGGTCTGGCAGTAACTTTGGGGTGATTAAGAAACACCTGGTTGAAAGAATCATGGAAGAAAATTCCTCAATTTAATAATTTTATTTCATTTAATATACACAAAATTCAAATGAAATTAGCATCACAATATCTTTCCCCAGCTCTTAACTAGAGAGCAGATATCAATTGAAAGATGCATGGAAAGAAACAAACTCCATTTATATTATGCACAAAAAAAGAATACTTACTGAGGTGTATTTGGTCGGCTTGCGGCTTTCACTAAATGCTGAAACATCTTTCTTTCATTTATCAAGTCCATTCCTGCATAAAAAGTGAAAATGTAATTCAGAAACTACATTGCTCCAGCAAGTCTTCAGTACAATGGTGAATTTGTTTAATCTTTGTAACCTTGATTTATCTCATCAACCACTCTAAACGGGCAATTTGTGAGGTCTTGAAGAGATACAAGATAAAGAATGGTAGAAACTGATCGCTCCTAAAAGTGAATTTCATGAGTTAGAAACTATTGGTAGTGTTGCAATAAAGAGGACAATTTACTACAATTCAATACCCCTCCAGATTGATGCTCAGCACTCAGAACTTGAAGCTGCCCTGTCTGCCTGAAGAGTAACAATATTTTACCAATGGAAACACGATCTCAATGTCAGTCACACTATTCTGATTGAATAGAACAGTGCAAATGTATAATTCAGAGCAGAGTTATCCAACAATGGCAGATCTAAACTAGAACGCAACATTTCCCTGACCTCCAGTTCATCAAAATAGAATAAACGAAATGAACTTACATCACTAAGAAGTGATCTTCTTAGCAGATTGGGGAAAATCTAAGCACAAAGGTAGGTAAATCAACCTAATTTAAAACAGTGAATAATTACTTCAACGGGAATTCTCAAGTTACAATATCGTAACCAAAGGAGCATAAATCAGTTCAGAATAAAGGTTGAAGAGGGTAGGTTTCTTGCCTCCCCATTCACCCAAGTTCAATTTCTGTATTATGGACGGGTAGAGATGGATATGGGGAAAAGAAAAGGGAGGCCCACTCTTGGGCGTTGCACATTGGCCCATTTTGGGCTCCAAATAGAACCAAATAACAAAGTCCTCTTTCCAGAGTAAACAAATGAGCTTTGCAGGATAGATGACTGGGCGTTTCAACAATTTCAATACATTTTGACCACACCAAACAGAATTGTAAAAGGTCTTAAAGTTGGTACTCACCTGAACTTAACTTTTATAAGTATCCCAAATTTATCGAAGTCCTCTTCATGCTCATCTATTAAGAAACCATTAAATCAGTAAGTAGTGATCTACATATCTTAGTTAAATGAAGTCACAGTTTTGTATTAAGCACCTAATGAAACTTCTCCTGCAACAGCCATCTCCTTGAAGTTACGACTAAAAGTATCATTTATTTGAGCCACAAGGTTTCTTAATGTCGGAAGCCAACTATCCTGTATGCAATACCAAAAAAGAAAATGAAAAACCATGGGACTTATAATGCATTAGCCTATACGGAAGAAGCAACACGTGAAACAACCTGGAGAGAGGATACCAAGTAATTTATGAAAATTGGAATGGCAAGTTCATCGATAAGATGTCTAGAGCTTAATTGCAACATCATTTAGGACAACTCATGCAAGAAGTAGCTACTATATGAATAGGCTCAATGAAATAGTTCTAACATCAAGGTCAGGCTGTTTGAAAAAGAAAAGGCTACAAACAGTTCCATAAATTCAAGTTGAAAGCCATACAATCAGAAATGAGAAAAGCAAGAAAATAAGGATTCGAATTTCAATTTCCATTGATTTAGTAATAATAATCTACTAATAACCCTGATAAAACTACAAAAAAGTTGTCCCTAAGACAGTTGGCTGTCTAGCTCTCAAAATCTAGACGTAATATGCAAGATGCACAAGGAATTAAATCAAACACTTGCCTTCAGTAAATCTATTTCAGCCATACACCTTTTCAATTGCTCCTTATCTGCTTCCAGTTTTCTTGAAATGGTTTCTATCTGCAAAAAGAAAGTAATTGCAGACGACAATTTACTCCACTTAAGATGGATTTCAGAAAGAAAGTACCTTCTCCTGACGATGTTCATATTCTTTTAAAATGTTGTGGTTCAGGAAATGAATGGAATTGGCTTCAGACAGAGTATCCTGAATGGCAGCCTTCAGTTCTTCAACTGTAGTAGGCATCTGGATTGAGGATGTTTGATGCAAGGTCATGTATATGTAAAAACAACCTTAGGAGTTCAGAGCAGAAAAAAGAGATGATTCATGCTTTCAGGAAAGAACAAACACATTATGATTGTGAATGCATATTGGTGTGCTTCATTCATACTAAGTAGGTTTAATTGAGAAACAAGAGTTTGTTAATGGATCAAATCATCAAAACATGGAACTCAGTTTCTTACAAAATAATATTAAGGTCCAGTTATTTCACTCGCCAATTCATCCAAGCATTATAGAATATACTAACTGCAGCAGTGATCACGTGAAACAACAATCAAATCTATAAGAAAAATATCAATGTCCAGAATTATGGGTAGCACAAAACAAAATCTATTGCTACATATTCTTAACTGATTATACAGATTCTTTAGTTACACGTCCTCTTGCACTGATAGGTAAAACAAGGAGAACATCCACCCGTCACATCAAATTCAGTATTGCATAAAAAGCTCAGAGTTCACACAGAATAATGAATGGAATCTTTGCATTATTTTAACAATGTGAGCAAGGGGAAGAAAAAAGATAAAATTAATTTTATAACAATTTACACCCAAACTCCTATTAATCTAAATTCTCTCAAAACAAAGTTTAGCTTCACATCTTCATGCGAACAAACCTCAAGAAATGCCTTCTCAAGCTCTGGAGTGATGATAGCAATGGATTCAGCGTGCCTCTTGGCATAAGAGAGTTCCTGTCGACATTCCTCTACGTCCATTTTGCCTTACCAAGAGAAAGGATGTGAAAATAAAGTCAAGAAAATGCTATTAGATTTCTAGAAAAGGTTAACATTTGTTCAATTTTGGAACTTTCCAAAAATTTGAACGTCATTATCCAGTATTTACCTCTAGTTCTATTCAATTTAGAACATCTAGTGTATATACCCCAAAATGATTGTCCAGAGTTCAATTTAAAGGAACTAAAACTGAAATCACTTTATTATTGTCCGATTCACAGACCTAAATGTTCAACTGACACTATATTCAAAGATAGACTACAATGGATCTCACCGGTGAATGAGGAGATAATACGGAAATAAAAGAATGATGGAAAAGTATGAATATTTTGATCTACTTAAGCAGCAGATTTTAAAAGTCTTCACTGCCACATGAAAAAGCAAATAAAATGTTATCAGCTTATCCTTCCAAATATATTACTTTCAATTTCTACTCAAATATTTAAGCCATTGCACAGAGGATTCATAAAAAGTTAAAAAGAGTTTGTGACAAGGGCAAAAAGAGTTTGTGACAAGGGCTCTCACCAAGAAGCTGTAATCAAAATTAAATAGACTAAATTGAAACATTGCTATCAAAAACTCACAATATTCAAGGGTAACAGACGCTTGGTTAGCAAACCTCTCATGCTGCTTCAGATTGACGTCCAGTTCTCTAATCTGTCAGAGGATGATTCTCAAAAAAATGATGATAATAGCCTCCTCTCTGGAGATAATTAATAAAAACAAAAGGTAAATCATCAAAGTTGACAAACCAATTGCCAAAAGTACCTTTGCATCAAACTCAATAGAAGCCATATGCATTTTGCTGTAACTCCATTTGTGTGTAATAGCCTCAACTAGTAATTCCTGTCAAAAGACCACACACAAAACTCCATCGAAACAAGGACTAAGAGAAACGACTGACAAGGCTATAGCATAAGTGCACCACACAAAAAACTCCATCAAAACAAGGACTAAGAGAAACGACTAACAAAGTTATAGCATAAGTGCATATCTATGTAATTATTTCTTGTTGAAATAATAGTGGCCATCCTAAAGCATAAACTAAAATCATCAAAGTAGGAAAACTGAACCAGGAAAAAGTCACCTTGAGATTAATTGCACATTGGATCCGTTGAATGTTAAGGCTGGTACTTTCATTTGTCAGCTTTTCCACACGAGTATCCAGTTTATCTTCCTTCTCTATTGATTCTAATTTTCTTTTCCTTAAATCTAAGCATCAAGCCATTAATTAATGGTTGTACAAGCAGACATCATAAGAAATGGATTGCTTCTTGCTGCAAATAAGCAATTCCTGGCATACTTACTAATAAGGGTCTCCATATCACGGCGTTTTTTCTTCTCCTGCTGTATGCTGTTGACAATCTCCTCCTACAAAGATACATTACAATTCACCAGAAAAAACAATAATTATGGTAGGATGTAACTAGTCATACATCCATTTATGAAGTTCAGTTCATTTTGAACAATACATATGACAAAGTAAATCAGCATTCAGCCTAATGTTTTCTATGAATTCCAATCAAATTACCCGCTGCTTGTGAAGTTTAGCTTCTTCATCTTCCAAATGTCTTTGCTCAACCAGTATCGATTTAATATTACCCTCTAAACTAGAAACAGATGCTTCCAGTTCTTCTTTCCTGGATCTCAGCTTTTCAATCTCCCCACCATCTAAACCTGAATATTTTTAAAATAAAGTGAACACATAAATGATGACTAAATGCTAGTGATACACTTTTATTTAAAGAAGTATTTGTAAGAACATACTACAGAAAAGAAGTTGCGAGCGACCAATTGGTTCAACACTTGCTGACACATGACCACCATATCTTGAGACAGACCATCGATAATGATTTTCTGGAGTCCAAAAATCTAAAATGCCCAACTTTGCCACTTCATCAGCAAACTTATCAGTTTCCTTTGACCCAATATACTGATGAAAATGTAAATACGTGAGAAATTTATTCAAATAAGACTTTCAAGCATAAGATGCATTAAAACACTGCTGGTCAAATATCAGCATAATACTAAAATCAAGAAGCCCAGATACATACTGATTTTTCCAGTCCAAACTGGCTTATCATAACCTCCTTGACAGCATCAGGAGCATCAAAAACTTGATCAAGCCGAGAATAGATACCAAGCTGATGCATCTGCTCAACATAGAGACAAGAAAACCACAAAACTAAGAATTGCTCAAACCTAATCACATACTTGATACAAGGATGACTGATACCTGGTCAGATACATGAAAAGACTCCTTGCGGCAGTGTTCATCCCTCACGTAGTTTAAAATTGGAACATCAAAAGATTTTAGATTTCTGACAAGAAAGTCTCGATCACGAGGATCCTGGGTTATAAATGACTGTAAAACAAGATGGTAAATTTGTGATAAAATCAAGGGCAATTCCAACATGAGAAACAACTAAAAACATTTTCAACGACATCAGGTCCAAGCCTTAACAACAAAAGCAAATGAGTTTGCTATGATCACTAAACTGCGTTCAAACGGACAAAATGCATCAGCCAGGTGTTTTTATTATCTTCCAATACAGAGGTGAAAAGAGACAATCATGACTTATTTGAATGTTGAGAACATAAACTAAATGGCAGTAGCAGAATCTCAAAGAGACATCCCATGGAAATACCTTCCAGATATAATATGGAACATGACCTTCTAAATAGTCAGCATGGACCCGATCTGAGATGTTAACCTAGCAAAGAAGATAAGAATAAGCGGAAATGGTTGTCATAATACACGGATCAGTCAAAACCCTCTACTTGTACCTCGAGCAAAACAGGACCATACACTTCATTGTTCAACTCATGTCGATGCTGCTGCACCCAATTATAAGCATCATATATCTTATCAGCTCCACTATTTCTTAGTGCCATTAAGCGTTTATTGTTTGCATTTTCCATATCTTTCAGCCTGCATAAGGTATGATATGAATATCAACACAAGATCATTTATTTTCTCTTTACTGAAAAGGCATTTAATAATCATTGTGGAATTTGTGGAATTTTACTTATTTAGGCACTGCTGCAGGGCATCTCTTTTTACAGATAGAAGTTTCGCCTTCTCCAACTTTTGACTCCTCTTCTCACTAGCCAAGGATCGTAGCTCAGAAATTTGAGTAGTTAATTGCTCCTGCAAACAGAAGTAATCATAGCAAAGAGATAACAAATTGAAGCAGTTCATTTCCCCTTTCAAAAAAAAAAATATGTGAAATTTTAAATGATTTTGGTCAAAACCAGCTAAAATTTGCAGCATGAGAATTTCTAGCGGTTTACAAAACATACAAGTATTCCCTTTGGAGCTTCATAAATAGGAAGATTTTGGAGTTCTGTTTCAGAAGCAGCAAGATCCTCTTTTGCTTTCAAAATTCTTTCTTGGCGAGATGCTTCTTGCCTCCTCAAGTCTTCCATTTCTTTATACTTCCCTTGTACCTGCACTCCCTGTAAATTAAATTATAGAGTTTAAGGAAAAATTGTATTTTTTGCAACATTTATACTGTTATCGAATACAAACTCGCCATACCAAATGGTTTTCTTTCTCCAGAAGTTCCAAACGTCGTTTAGAATTGTCCTTTATAAGATTGCTGATCTTTCTGCAATCAGCTTCCAGCATGGCCTTTTGCTGGTTTTGTTTTCTGCAGTAAAATTCTTTAGCTAATACGTAAGTGAAAGTCTTGACAGGATTTTCTGCCAGTAAGAAGTTTGTCAATTCAATAACTAAGCTATTAGCTTTGTCACCATAAATGTCAAGATCAAATCTAGTGACACGCTACCAAGATGCGTTGATCAACTAGATTAAGGATGCTTTTAACTGAACCACCCCTAGAACATTAGATTTTTTTTGAAAAATTAGATTAGATTGCAAATCTGCCTTTGTGCTTTTCTTGACTGACAGTGATCAAATCGAATAAGATACAGCTTCCCAAGAACAATACAATAACTATGCTATGCTATTTAACAAAATCACGATAAGTCAATATAGCAATTGAGATCAACAACATACTCGATTGGTTCTCTCAAAAGTATTAAATTCTTAGCAGCTTCATCAACCTTCTTTTTTGCATCCTTCTCCTTCTCTTTAGCTACCATATATTTAGATTTCTTCAGATCATATTCCAACCAAGGCAATTTCTTTTGCATGGTCTCAACCTGCAGTAAGACCGCAAAAGTGCTGGTACTCATATCAGGCAGATGAACATTTCGACTGATTTAACACATACCTTTGCAAAAAGTTCTTCTCTTTGGCGGACACGCTCAACTTCCTTTTCAAGTTCAGCATTCAAACCCTTCAGCTGACTCAAAGTATCTCCATTTCTCTCTAAAGCCTAGTGAAAGAACAAAATCGCGCTTTTGGGATCAGTTTAAGAGATCAATAATTATAAACACAATCGTCTACAGATTAATGAAATTAGAGACTTACACGTTGAATATCCTTCAGCTCACTGCTTTTCTCAACAAGAGCATTATGTTGGATTGGAAGTTGTGGATCGCCAACTGCCTGCTCTGTCGCTTTTAGGAGTTCTACAGGAGTTAACTTTGCGAACTTGCAGACCTTCTCTTGTGGTAAGAACTGGAAACACATCCCAAACAAAAGAAAATTGCAAAAACAATAAAAGGCATTAAGATCAAGCATATAAATCATCTAAAAGCAAAAGAGATCAGTAGGTTAACTATAATTTGTGAGGTAAGGACATAAAAGTTTGCAAAGATACTTATACATAAGTATTCTTCAACTAACTCATGCAGCAGAAACTCTTGGTTAGGCAATTTTCATACACAAAGAAGTTTGTAAGTGAAAATATACTAATCCAGTTTCAAGCATATACACAATTATCTATATATCATATGTTAATCTTTCTTCTTTACTAGGAATAAATGTCTGTTTGAGCACATATAAGCTCCTCCATTGGAGGAAGCACATCTACAAGATGCAGTACAAAGTTACAACAGGAAGCTGTACACCTTACTTGAGTCAAATTGTTGACTTGAATGTTGAACCTTTGAATGATTTCAGATATCTCCTTCTTAGTTACTCCTTTTTCTGAGATCAACTCATCATGGATTAAAAGGGAAACTCAAAAACATAGAAAAAGGGAAACTTTAAATTAATAAAGTAGACACCACAATAATTTTCAATGCAAATTTATGTGCTAACATAATCGGATTAAGTGAAAGAGATGTCAGGGAAACCAAATAACTATCAAGTGCTTGTACACATGATCAGCACATTTCTTTTACTTAGATAACTCCTAAGCGGTAGTATGATTAGATCCATATGTATGTGTTGTACCAGCATATGTTACAGGGCAACATGGATTGACCTTAAATAAGGACACGATGTTTACAATTTTAACCAACTAACCATTCAAGAACCACTCTGATCTGTTGTTCGATGTATAAATCTTGCGCATTATATCAATCTGTTCATCTCTTGTATTTCCCCTCAAGGATATCTTAATATGTCCAGATTCCTCTCCGTGCTTCACGTATCCTCCAATATTACTAATCCTTCCAAGAATCTGCAAAATATAGGCCCCTCACGTTTCTATGTAAGACATGCAATCCATTTAAATCTAATGATCAATCGGACTACCAAATTGACGTACAGAAGGTTCACCGCCAAGGCAAAGACCAATGGCACACACAATAGAGCTCTTCCCTGATCCATTTGGACCAATTACAAGATTCAATCGAGATCCTGGTTTGCAACGCAAGAATTCATATGTCATGAAGTTACGGAGCTCCAACTCGATTATATTTCCAGGCATATAGTCATCTTCTCCTCTGAAAGATAACATCAAGAAAAGTTGGTCCATGTTATAATTGTTGGGCCAAATATTTGTAGAAACAAAAGGGGAAACTTAAAATCTCAGTATATTTTGTGCTCTACAAAAGTCATATATTATCGTGTTTTCAAATGACGATGTCACGGGAAATTGCCTCACGAATAAATTCTAAATGAAAAAAAGCACCACTCGAGGTTTTTCTGATCTTTAAACTGCTCATGTATCTAAGTTTCCTCTCTTTTCTCTGGATTCCACCCCTCCACTAGCATCTCGCGAGTGTCCAAACATAATATGGAATAAGAACAAAAAGAGAAACAGAAATCACCACGTCGTAAGATCCAGCTTCTAACAATCAATAGTATAAAACCCTAAATGCAATTTCCAAATCGCTACCAATGTAAGTCATCACTGTTTCCCCTGCTTTTTTCCCATCAAACGATACCTAAAACCCTAAAACATAGAAAGACCCAACCGCAAATACAAATGACAGCAACTTTAAAGAATCATAAAGAAGAAGCCGTCAAGATTCCCAGATCACGAAGGTGCTACAATTCACTGAACCTGGTAACCTTTGGCCGTTTCGAAGGAGGCTCGTCAATTTTCCGTGAAGACTTCCTCATCTATTCTCGCTTTTTGGTTTCGTCAAGCTCAAGTTTCGAACTGATTACAGTCGGAAGCCCTTACGAAACCCTGAATGATCCAAACTACGACGGAAAATTAGGGTTTCGTGAAGTGGACATAGCAGAGGGAAGAACGAGAAATGGCGGGAAAAAAAGTGGAAACCCAGGACATTGAAGGGAAAGGATCGAAGTAGATAAGTATGAAACGACGTCGCTGTTTAACGAACTAGTCGCAGTAATGCGGCTTACTGTACTCCCCACTATTTTACACGGACAACGACAGCGTACGCCTCAAGCGACATTTTCTTTTCCTTTTTATTTTTAAACCGATTTTTTTAATTTTACAAAACATATCATTTAACTTAATTTGAAGAACTTTTACTTTAATAAAGTTCAAAATCATTTTTGTAGCTAACCTACCACTTATTTTTCAAATCATTTTTTTAGCTAACCTACCACTTATTTTTCGATAAATATAAACTAATTTGGATTAGGTCGGTCCAATTATAAATCCTAATCATAATATCTCTTAAAAATTTTGGATCAATCCACGTCAAATATAGTTTACTTAAATATGAATTTGTCCGCTTTTAATGTGTATGAATAGGATGATGTTTAATGAATGACTTTTTATAAGTAAATCAATAGCAATACCTTTTTTAAGTTTATGTGAATATATGTATATATATATATATACTTCATACCTCACATTTTAACGACTTAAAGTATGTGTTAATAATAATGACGAAGATATATATAATAATTTATAAATTATATTATTTAAATAAATTGTTAAACAAGTTAATAATATTTTTATTTAATTAATTATATAAAACTTTAGATTATAAGGATGAAAATATTTAAAAAATCTTTAAACTAGTGATAAAAACTAAATAAATTTTTAATAATTAAAATGTCTTAAAAGTATAAATGAAAATTGATTTCGATTTGATCCGAGATTAATATATTAAATTTTAGATTTATTAGACTTGAAATTAAATTTCAACTTAGATCATCAATCCAAAACTTAATTCTAACCTCAAACTTGTTTATTATTTTAACCCTTAACTTTTACAAATTAATCTCGTCAACTAAAACTCTTAATATTTTAAAAGTAACGGTTTATTTAAAAAATGAATCATTCTTATACTTATGGGCCACGTGTAACACTACCTCAACAAAAAAATTGTTAAGCAAGTAGATGAATGTTATAAAATTAACACTGTAAAAGATTCATTAACAAACCATAAAAACCATAGTATATTTCTCTTATAATTTAAAAATTTTAAAAACTCTTTAATTTTTATAATTCTCAAAAGATTTATTTTTTAAAAAATTATTCTTTAAATCTTTAATTATAAAACAATGACATGGAATATAAACATCAATAATCTACTAATCAAATATTACTAATATGATAATTTAATTCAACTTTTCTTATACACTAATCAAATATTAATTACAAACTTCAACCTCATTACTGCAAAATCCATTGTTGCAACCCAAACAAGTGAAGATGCTTGTAAGGCCTTGTTC
>JAOQMM010000155.1:25224-41140 GCA_027563515.1 Erythroxylum platyclados | reverse complement strand
AATATTACTAATATGATGATTTAATTCAACTTTCAAATTAAAATTTAATTAATAATTTTAAATAATTATAATAAATTATTAATTTATATCAAATTTAATTAATAAAATTAATTATGTTTAATTTAAATAATAATTTAGAATAATTAAAATTAATTATTCATTTAGATGGAATTTAATTAATCAATTTAAAATTAAATATAAATAATTAATATAAATGTGATATTCAAATATGATGTTTTTGTCGTATCATTAAAGATTTTTTAAAATATTTAAAATTATATAGAGTTTTTCAACAAAAGTTAAAAATTAAAGAAATTTTTAATAATCTACAAGTGTCTCACGTTTTTTACTTACATGAAGGATTTTCTACCTATTTCTTGTTATAATGTCCTGTATAAGGGAATCACTAAAATTTTACTGAAAATTTGAAGAAGGTGGTTAAGGATTTGATTGATCCAGTTCAAAGGGCTTTTGTTCCAGGTCGATCTATGGTGCATAATGTTTTAGTTAGTCAGGATATTTTGAAACATTATGGTTAGGGTAATATATCTCCTCAACGTGCTTTCAAAATTGACGTTCATAAAGCTTATAATTCGATTAGTTAGGACTTCCTTAAAGATTTGCTTATTGGTTATGGATTTCCCCAAAGATTTGTGCAGTGGATTATGAGATGTGTTCTAACTGCTAAGTTTTCTATTTTGGTAAGTGGTAGTCTTGAAGGCTATTTCCCAATAACTAGAGGTTTGAGACAAGGAGACCCCATGCCACCTTTTCTTTTTGTGCTAGCCATGGAGTATTTGACGAGAACTTTTAAGGTGATTAGGAGTGATAGGGAATTTCATTATCATCCTAAGTGCATGAGGCTCAATCTAACTCATTTGTGCTTTACAGATGATCTTCTGGTTTTTTGTAAGGTTGATATTTATTCTGTTACTAAGCTGAAAACTTTATTCGACCAATTTGCTGACCAATCTGGACTTCATGCTAATATGACGAAAAGCCAAAATTTCTTTGGGGGAGTTACTGATGAATTGAAAAATCAGATTCTTAATCTACTTGGATTTGAGGAGGGAAGACTCCCTATTCTGTACTTGGATATTCCTTTTAGTTCTAGCAGACTTAGAATTTTTGATTATGCGGTAATAATTGAGAAAATGACAACTAAAATCAGGGGTTGGGGTGCTCGTAGCTTATCCTATGCTGGTAGAATGGAATTGTTTAGATTTGTGCTTTATGGTATCCAGAACTTTTGATGTTCTGTTTTTCCCATCCCTAAGTTTGTGGTTGCCAAAATTCAATCTATTTGTAGATCTTACTTATGGAGTGGTATTGATGATAGTAGGAAAAGTCTTGTGACTTGGCAAACTGTTACTCTTCCGAGAGAAGGAAGGTGGGCTTGGTTTTAAGGAATCGCTTTCTTGGAATAAAGGTGCAATGATTCAACATTTAGCTAAGTTGTGATTAGATTCTACTACAATATGACAGAAATTGGCTCATATAAATATTATTAACCGTCATACCATTTGGTCTATTAAGAGTAGGACTGGCAATGTGTGGTACTGGAAAAGTTTGTTGAAAATTAGAGATGAATTGTTGTAGTTATATCCTCAAACTTATGTTAATTTATTTGATAACATGAGAGGAAAAAATGGTAGATTGAATATTGGCGCTACTTATGATATGTTTCAAAAGAAAGGTGAAATTTCCCCAATCACCCAAAATATGTGGCATAGTTTTCATATTTCAAGATGCTCTTTTCTTTTGTGGCTTGCTGAAAAAGACAGGTTATATACATATGCTAGAATGCAAAGGTTAGGCATGGAGTATGGTATTTATTTGGATTGCAGATTTCGTGGGCAACATATTGAGAATGTGGATCACCTGTTCTTCAAATGTATTTTTTCCCAGTTTGTTCTACAGAGAGTAATGCAATGGCTTAGAGTTTCTCGTATTGATGATAACCCAATGTCTTGGCTGAAGTGGCTTAATACAGAAACTAAAATGAAGTCCTACATTTCTATAATGAGAGCAGTTGATATTTATGCTATTATTTATTATATTTGGTGGTTTAGAAACCAAATTGTTTTTCATCAGATAGAGGCTTGTGTTGATAGATGCGTTGAGGTTATTATTATCCAATTGAAGCTTAGATTTAGTGTGATGGATTTGCGATGTAATAGGAAAATTAGGAGTTGGTGTAAGTCTTTAAATATTTCTCCTAGAATGATTGTTAGTTGATTTCCCTGGGTATGCCCGGGTGCAATTATTCTACAACTCTTTTTGGTGCAATGGATTTTCATTCACTTCGTTCCAAGCAAAAAATAAAAAATATTACTAATATGATAATTTAATTCAACTTTTGTTATGCACCAATCAGATATTACTAATTCGATAATTTAATTCAACTTTAAAATTAAAATTTAATTAATAATTTAAAATAATTATAATAAATTATTAATTTATATCAAATTTAATTAATCAAATTAATTTAAATAATATTTAAAATAAATTATTAAATTAGATAGAATCTAATTAATCAATTTCAAATTAAATATAAATGTGATATTCAAATATGATGTTTTTGTCGTATCGTTAAATATTTTTAAAAATATTTAAAATTCTATAGAGTTTTTCAACAAAAATTAAAATTAAAGAAATTTTTAATAATCTACAACTACAAGTGTCTCACTTTTTATTCAATTTTTATTTGTTTAGGTAAAGTATAAAAGAAGACCACTATCACAAGCTTTTGTAGTCCAACGGTTAGGATAATTGCCTTCCAAGCAATAGACCCGGGTTCGACTCCCGGCAAACGCATTTTTATCTGTCTCCTTTTTAATGCATTGCAATCCGTTCAATGTTTCCCATCCGATTCCGATCACTCCAATCAAAGGACACTTCACGTAATGCAACCTTTTCACTACTATGCACAATCATGAGGGGGAAAAAAAAAAAAAACTCCCCAACAAGACAACTTCTTAAAGATGGAGATTTCCTTATTTACTCAATGGCTTAATAGCACGCAAATTCTTTAAAACATTTTTCTTTCTTCTTCCTGAAACATAGAGTTTACAGAGAAAAGGGTGTTCTGATTCTCATGCTTAATGATTAGTTTCTGGTTCTAGTCCACATTGGTGAATCGCAGGTACTCCTTCTTAGAAGGAAGCTCCACAGTCTTGTAACCCTGAGGGAACATCTTCTTGGCATCTTCATTGGATACATTAGGAGAAATCACAACAGCATCACCTGGTTTCCAGTTTGCAGGAGTTGCAATCTTATTCTCTGATGCTCTCTGCAACGACTCCATCACTCTCATCACTTCCTCCATGTTCCTCCCTGTGCTTGCTGGGTACAGAAAGCTCAGCTTTATCTGCAAACCCGGATTGCAAGTTACAATACTACCCCATATGATTAGTTACGTTCTTAAGATATATCATCACACTAGTTTCTCACCTTCTTGTCTGGACCAACTATATGAAGAGCCCTGGAAGGTACAGTACCGCCATTGGAATCTTTCTCATCAGGATCTACCATGTTCAGTTGCTTGATGGCCTCACGATTCTTATCTGCAACTATCGGGTATGTCACCTTGCTTCCTGGCTGCACATGTTCATAGTTTAATCACATAACCAAACTTCAATTTAACTTTATAAGTAGGATACATACTAACCGTGTACGCTTCGATGTCTTTGATCCACTCGACATGCGAGTCAACATCGTCACATGACAGACCTAGGAGCTTGACCCCTCTCTTGGCAAACTCCGGAGCATACGCCGCCATATTTCCAAGTTCAGTAGTGCACACCGGCGTGAAATCACCTGTTCTAGTACGATTACACCGACAAAAAAGAAAAACAAAACTAGATTGATTCATGTAGAGATACATTACAGGAACGAACCTGGGTGAGAGAAGAGAATGGTCCAAGTGTCTATGTAGTCATGAAGCTTGATGACTCCATGAGTGCTTTGAACTTCAAGATTGGGAATGGTGTCTCCGAGAGTGAGGCCTGGCATTTTGTGATGGAACTGAGAAAGGAATAAACGAAGATTAATAACAAGGGGGGGTTGGATCTTTCTCTTTGCATGAAGAGAACGTGTCGTGCTTCGTGGCTAAAAGGTCTCAAGCGATGGGGTCATCTTCTTCCAAGTGTAGATAATGGTGTGCGACTGTGACTTTTGGTCGTTGACTAAACCATACTCAATAACGTCAGCCATTTTCTTATTTTCATTTCAATTCAGTGAAATTTATTAACAATTATTAACCTTAAATATTTAGTAATTTAACTTATAACAACACGTGGTTATGTCAAAAACAGTCTCTTTGTTAAGTAAAACTAAGGATAAGTATAACTAGTACGCCTTATCCCTAATTAGTAGAGAGGTTATTCTCAATAACAATAACACCTATATTCTAAAATTTAAGTTAATTCAAGTTTTAAACTCAATTCAAATTTATAAAAAAATATTAAATTTAATTTGATACATTGTTATATATCAATTAAACTGAACTTATTATTTAATAATGAAATTTGTATTAAAATTATTCAGTTATTGCATATAATATTACACAATAAACATACATCAGCAATTCCACCCTTATAAATTTTCCAATGCATTACCATTTACATTGCTTGTCACTATCTTGGCTTATAAGCTCTGTAATAAATTAGTGATAATGCTGCAAAAACAACAGTTCTTCTACAAGTTGATCCTTAGTGAAAAATTTTGAATGCTTCACTTCTGCTTTAGTCATGTTCTTCACAACATAAGAATAATCCAGTCTGATTTCTTATTATATACTTGATTCTAAGAGTAGTAATTGACTCGGTCTAGAAAACTATAGCTAAATCCATAGACTTCTTATCCATGGACCAGTAGGACTGAAACCTATGGTTATATGATAAGCTTTTCTCTTTAGATCTTCCATCTAACAATGAACCAATTATTACATTTGAAGGCCTAATACAACTCTCTCAGAAATAGCAACAATTTCTGTGTTTGATCTTTCATAGTTTTAGTTCCTCCAACAAGGACTAATCATGGCACCTTAGACACACCCTTTCTGTGATTACCTTGCAGTCCTAGGGTGGTTTGGTTTCATCTGCTTCACTTCATTACCCTGCAACGAGGACTGATCATGGCATTATCAAGGTGTGTCTGAACTGATTCCAAGTCCAAACCCATCTCGTAGGTTGTTATACCTTCATCTTTGTCGCAATCATGGGGGTTAGTTTCTATCTTAGGTTCATATAGTCATAATATTGCTTCTGGGATCCCAAGCTTGCCGCTAAGATATAGCTGTGTCCGGATATCACACTTGTGTAGGTTTGGGACTGGCTCCGCCTGTGTGAGAGTTAATGACTCTGTCAGAGCTAGTAAAGGTTCTAGCAGAAACGACTGGCTTTGGCTCTCACTTTTCCTGTCGTCCTCTTTTCTCATTTCTAACAGCAGTGATTTGGTTGTCTCAATACCTAATTCAAGCTCACTGCATTAGAGATAATAGAACTAAAGAAGCTAAAAAGCACACTAGTGTGTGCAAACCAGTCTGTATTCTCACCTGCAAGGTAAGCTCCATGGACATAACCACTGAATCTTTCACTAGTGTGTTCCCCTGTAAAGAAGATCCGTCCTACTGGTGCCTGAACAAAACAGTCTCAGGTTATATGAGTATAAATTCGCAACTTTTCAGTATTTCTTTATCTTCCCTGTTTTCATTTTGTTTTTAATATCAGTGAAATTCTGACAGATTACCTATAAATTATGTACCAGCATCGAAGAAACAGAAGGGAGAGTGAGATAGGTTATTAACCTTAATATCATTAACTAGTTCATTGTCTGAAATGATGGGGTAGTTGCTATAGCTGCCACGCTGGAATCTGTTGTTCCACCAGCGGGGCACAAGGATATCGGTGGCATTAGGTATGTCTGGTCCAAACATGTCTCTTAGTACTCCCATGGCCTCTTCCAATGTCTTCTCATCAGACTGAGCCTCGACACGTTTCGACTCCCCATTTGTCAACGTTACAACCAGGATATTGGAACCAGGGTATGCATTCTCCATGTGCTGATGACAAGATAACAGATCAGAATCCAGCATGGAGAGTTGGAGTTTGATTAATGGACGTATTTCTCATGTCAAGTTAAAAGTCTTTTTGTTGTGATAGAAGCAAAATCTGTTTCGATCACATCAAAAGATTATAATATAGTATAGATTCCACAAGAACATAACAAGTACACATGTTATAAAATGGACCTGAACTCTGAAAGGGATCATCTCCTATATTATAAGCTGCCAATACGAGTATAGGTTGGAAGTCAATAGATTAGTTTGCTCAGTACAGCTACCAATGCCAGCTCTAAGACAATGACGCACGAATATCCTATACATTGCATGTAGGAGAATCATACAAAAGAAATAAAAGCAATAAAATGCAAGGAAGCTTCACAAATTTTCATCATATTTAATCAAAACAAACATAAAAGCAAAGACGCAGTCACAGCCCAAAGCAAAAGACAAGCAACTTACTGAAAAGTTGAAACAGCAAAGATTAGCATCAATCAATGACATGTCAAAGAAAAGGACAAGTTATTTTAAAATCAATTAAAGTAGACTGTGCTTGCTCATTTTCAAACCACAGGATTCATCTGATGATGACTAGAGACAATTTAAAAGATTATCCCATCAATCCCACGATACGGTTTCCAAGGCCTCACAAATGGAACTGCTGAACCCTTAATAACTTTGAGGAGATTCTACTGGTCATTCAGTCAACTATTCATTTGTAAATCATATGCAACGTATAAGTGAATACAAATTTATGAATTAGGCAAAATAGTTTAAAGGGTTACCAACCTGCCAAAACGTGTAATATCCTCTTCGCTCGTGGGCATAGATGAAGAACTCCTTCTCGGGACCACAAGGCCAGAACTTGCAGGGAAATTTGAGGAAAATCTTGGTGTACACCATCACATCACATTTCTCGATGGCCTCAGTTTTCCATTTCTGTGTCATTATTATTTCACTTTATTAGTAATAATGCAGCCCAAAAGCAAGAATGTGATAATGGAAAACTTCCTACTAAACCGATCTTTCTCAGTTTTGGGACCACAAACAAAAGGAAACAAACATATGGATATGGAAATATTAGCAAAAACTTAATACGATAGTAAAGATCAGCTCCACTGGTTCCCTCCCTGGCCTTCATGTCTAACTATCACAAATGAAGTAACAAACTCCACTTAACTAGGGAATTTTCTTTTTTGAGTTTTTCAAGCTATCGAGGCCAGAGTTCTACACCTGTATCAAAGGCGATATGGTAAGTATCTCCACTTAACTTGACAGTGTACTCTCGTCAAAACTTAGGCTTGGAAGATCTGTCCCTACTCCCTAGCATTGTAATTTAGTTCCCATCAGGACAGGTAGTTCACATCAAAGGGAAACTACAACTGTCCCACTATAGTATTAAAAACTGCAACTTGCACCCGCAAAAGGCCTTACACATGGTGAAACAAATAAGATGGTCCAGCTTAAAAAGGGCAACCCAACGGTAACTTGTGGATTGACAATTCTATGGATTACTCTTGCAACAATCCCTGGTATTTGCTACTTCAGAGGCAGTAGCCAGTAAGCAACCTCGAAAATCTATGATCATAGCAGCTAAAAGCATAGTTTAATACAGAACTAGCTGCCCTGAGATTTTTTACTTGTTTCATCTTCAGAGCGTATTAAATGTTATGGGACAGTCCTGAAATCTCAAAACCTGGGGACTCCTATGGTATAGGGACCCATACCTAAGGACCTAGGGTTATCCTATCGATTCCTTGCGTTGAATGGTTGAGACATGAAATCGTAAATGCACATTGAAGACACGAGAATCATACAAGCGATCACATCTGTGTACAAGGACAAAACTTCATTTCACTTCCTTCCATTGTTGGATTGTTTCAACTTTAAACAAAACTTGAAAGGTGTCAAACGAGGGAGTGAAAACAGTGGCTTTTAAACAACGAATGAGATGTAATGTTGACACCATGACTGACGTGGAGATGACAAACTACAACTATAAACGATATCTTGCACCATTTTTTTAACAAGTTGAAGCAATGTCCCAAGTTGCTATTTCGGCAAAAAGATCAAGGCGGTGCCGGATTAGTTGTTAGGATAAAAAGCTTGATATGAAAACTAACAGGAATAAACTTTTCGTTAAAAAAAGGTAGATGAGACGTACGGGCAAGGGAGGCTTGAAAGAAATGAGATCGCTTTGAAGGACGCCTATGCTAGCAGACAAAATCACATAATTGGCTTCGTAAACGCAACCATCCTCTGTTTTCACAGTGACGCCATTTCTCGAGTGCTGTATTTCCCGAACAACCTGCCCCAAATCCATGCAAAAATCATTCAAGTCATATGAACTTCTGGAGAAATGTGTTGCATTCAAGAAGCTTTGGAGAGAGAGGAAAAAAAAAAAACTAAAACTAATGTCAGTAAAGATGGTTAAATCAATAGTAAAATCATTGAGGAAATTGAGAATCTTTCAAGTCAAACCACTAAAACATGTGCAACGCAATTTTCTAAAGTGATTGGTAAACTACTCAAGAAGACAAAAAAGAATAACAAAACTCTAAATTATGTTTCAGTTTCCAACATCTATCTTATAGGATATCTGCAAAGAAAACCACTTTAGTATGCTTTAGGTTGTGGCATAAGAAAAAGGCCGTCTGTTTTCTGAATCTAGAGCCAATTTAAGCAAAGACAGGAGGAAGACATTAAATGAATAAATGGACAATACTATCTCTGTTCATGTTTTTACTTTGACTTGACATCTCAACCTCCTCGGTATCATCTTTTGGTCATTACAAATCACTGTACAGAGTTGTGCAAGTTGCGTAAATATGGACCTAGGCATTCATAAGAAATAATTGGACCTACTTGATTGAAGGATGGCTGAGATTGTGGCAATTCATGGCTATATGATTGAACCTGTCATGTTTGGTGAGTTATTAACTCAAGAAAAGTTCATTGAAAGTTGGCTTTTGTCATTAAACTACAGAGACACGGAGAAGGACCAAAGTTCTAACGTTTGACTATTTAAGTTGTTGGTTTGAAACCGAGTAAAACTTAAAAGAAACTCAACGAATCTAATTTATGGTAGCCATAAATGTGGAGGTCCACCAATTTATAGCCGAACTGTTTGCTTGAATTTTTTTAATGAATCACTACTTATTCTATGGATTTCTCTTCTCTCAACTTAGCTATCTTGTCACCTTCTTCAGGTTTACATATCAACCAGAAAAATCAATTCTAAAAAATCTTCCCATTCTGCCATCAAGATGAAATGAATTCGACATAAAGGTACAGGCAATAACTTCCAGGTTCATCAAACTCAAAAACTAAAAGCTGATTGAAGAAACAAAATCATGTCACCAGAAAAATGCAGAACGGAAACCGGTTGACTCCAGAGCAAAAAGACTTTAATCGTGGGGAAGAGGAAAATCGCAAAATAACATATGGAAAAGTAGATAAGACACAGGAAGTCGCTATCTGCGAACACCAAAAGTGGGTCAATCAATCACTATAGTGAGAAGATAGCAGTGGATGACTACATAACAGAGTTTAGGCCCTTCTTCACCAATTGTCCCTGTTCCTTTTCCTCCACTGAACAGCTAAAACGCTTTATCTTGTACCCCTTTTTTTAACTTTTCAACTTATGATTTGATAATTCTAAAAGTAAAAACAAACGAACAAACCAAGAGCAAGAGGAGATTCGCAGTCAAAGAAAGCAGGTTTAATTTTTGTATTTACCTTATTAAGTTTGAGGCGATTGTCCACGATTTTACCCTCCGAAGTAAACAGAAAATCCTCAGCTATTTTATACAGCAAATACTCATAGCCTCTTTCATCTGCCACAAGAAATTCACGTTCTCCAAAATCTATATACGTTGAGATTGGCTCCACCTCTGTAACAAAACCCCAATTCATCAGTTACACGCATCAATTAAAATGTTCCTTTCCCTTTTCAGTATTCATCGTTTACAATAAAATTAGAGAAGAAAACCAACCTGCCATCTCAAAGTCATGGAGGATAAAGTCAATGGCAAGGTCTATTGGCGTCTCCGGTGAGCTAGTCAACAAATGCAAATTCTACTAATCAAATGAATCCACTACAAATACCTTCTGATTATATTATAAAGCTAGCTCAAATAGCAAAACCCATAAGTGAATTGCTTAAAGAGTTCATGAGTTTTACCAAGGTAGTTCCAGAATTTCACCGTCGTGATTTGCTTCTTGGTGCCTCAACTTCTCAATCGCCGTGTCCACCGCTTTCTTGTAGGAGTCCGCCGCCAATCCACTTGGAAATATTTTTCCACTGAAACACACACATTCACCGATTATAAGCACTCACTCGGAACATGAAAATCAAGAAAGAATAAGAACTGGATTA
The DNA here is from genome assembly GCA_027563515.1 of Erythroxylum platyclados. NCBI lineage: Eukaryota > Viridiplantae > Streptophyta > Magnoliopsida > Malpighiales > Erythroxylaceae > Erythroxylum > Erythroxylum platyclados. Next base: position 30,698 of record JAOQMM010000155.1, on the reverse strand, counting down.
AAAAGAAAACCTCAAAATTCCGGTCCCTGAATCACAGGGAAAGGTCAAAAAAAATTATAAACTTAATTAACACGAAAAGAACACTAGGTATAAGATTACAATGTCAAGTGAAATAACCAATATTTTAAGATAATAGACCTTACCTCCGATCATATATATTATAGCGAGCATTGGTATAGTCGGAAAAGCAAGTACGGAGACCGTGTTGAGAGGCAAGTTCCCAGACAGGGTTACGCTGTTTGCCACCAACTCCGGCGATCCATCCAGCTCCGAGCTCTACTGTCACATCGCGGAAATTCTCTTTCCTAACTCTACCGCCAATACGATCAGAAGCCTCCAGGATCAACAAATCTTCTATTCCATTCTCGCCCAACACTCTCGCCGCCGATATACCTGACAATTCATACAATAAGAGAGAAAATCTTTACGACACTTATAATACTAACAAAACACGTTCATGTTCACGTGTGTATGTACGTGTGCGTGACAAGATGACGTTACCGGAAAAACCAGCACCGATGACGATGACGGAGGAGCGAGAAGAGGAGTCCTCCGTGAGAGACATATTGAAACTAAAGGAGAAGAGCCCGTGCGTGTTGGGAGAGGAGAGTTATGGGTTCAAAGCGTAGTTCGTGTATCTTTTGGGAGATAAGAATCAATGGCGAATAAATAGCGGGAGAGTCGGTTTATATAAAGGCCCTTTTTTTCTTTTTTTCTTTTTCAAAAATTTAAAAATTTTAATATCTATATTTAAGTTTTCCATTGTTTTCCGCTGTCTTAAATTCAGCTGTTTAAGTTGAACAACGACTCCTGTTGTGTAACAAAACGCGCGAGTCTTTCCACTTGGGTTTGACGCGCTATTCCTTAATATCAATATTTTAAAAATCGACTCTATTAAATCGAGAGATTTAAGGTTAATATTAAATTATTATAATTAAAAGATTAAATAAAATTAAAAAAATAAGAGATATAAGGCTAATATTAACAGTCACAGTTAAAGATTAAATAAAATTAAAAAATTTAAATATAATTAAAAAAGATAGGTCAGTATATTAAAAATTTTGAAATTTAATTAAAAAATAATATTAAATAAATATTAATTGATTTATTTTAGTTTATAAGAACTTATTAACTTTCAAAAATTAACCGATTAATTAATAATTTATCAATTTTTAACAATAAAAGTTATTAAAATAAATTAAACTAAAAAGTTAAAAACTGAACCACTAAATTAGACAATTCCAAATTTTTACTTTTGAACCAACCGAACTGATTAAGTTTTTTAATCATTGCTTATGTATATACAAGAGTAAAGACACGAGCTTCAAAAATTTTAAAATTTTATCAACAAATTTTCATAAAATCTCTCTCTTAAATTTTAATAACAAATAGTGATTAAATCCTTTATAGTATGTATATTAATACGAACTAATTAAATACTATTTTACATGACTAATTATTTGAGTTCTTAAACTAAAATCGAACTAATTAAATTCCACTCAAATTAATAATTTATTATAATTATATTAAATTATTAATATTTATTTATTTATAATATTAATACCATATATATTTAGTTATTATTTTTAACTAAAGTATTGCTCTATAAATTAAATATATATAATATTTTTATTAATTTGCTTCAACTGTAAAGATTTATATATATATATATATATATTGGAGATCATAAATTTGTCACTATTTTCTCTTATTGGAATATCGTCTTTAACTTATTGGATATAAATAATTTTAAATTTAATTACTTATAATTTATATAATAAAAGAAAAAGTAGATAATGATTGACATGTTATTTGATTTGATGTAACTAGTAAATTATAAGTTTACAACCTTAATTTAAGGAGAGAATAGAGTTTAATTAGGATGAAAACTTTTACTGTTGCATTTTTGGGGACTTTGACTAGATGTTGTTAGTTACATGTAGTCCAGTTTTATAAATGTTTAGGCATGTATATTGTTCTTTATTAAATACAAAGCTATATCGAAATCGTTATCATGTAATTATAAATCGATATTTTAAAATTATACTTGTCATGTAATTTCAGTTAAAAGAGAAAAATATAAATATTTTATTTTATAAATAAATAAATAGCGTACGAAATTCCATTAAATTGGGAGAAGGGGGTAGTTTTTCACGTGAAGGCAATTAATATAAAAAACAAGACGCACGTGACATCCTTTGATTGTACACGTGTAACATGAAATTGGCTGCGAGGTTGTGTTGCTTAATTATGACTTAATGCATTGCACTTGACAACGTTGATCTTATGTAGTTTGGCTCGCGCACACAAATTTTTAATCGCCGGTCATGAAGGACAGCAATTGGTCTGTCATATTCCAGATCAGCAACAGACTGTTACGCGTCATGTCTAGCCAATCCTTCATGCAACTCTCTTAAAAACATTATAAAAATTTATCAACTTTTAGTTCCACCTTCCCAATTGATCTAAAATTTCATTGTCCAAAAGCTACCCAATAAGTCGGACAATGAACATTAGAAGCAAGACAGGTTAAAGTTTATAAGTATTACTTGGATCTAGTTCTTTAATTGATTCAAAATTTGGTAACAGGATAAGTACTAAGATATGGATAAAATATCTCACATATAGAAGTTTTTCACATACTCTTAGATCTTTGTAAACATTTTCTTTCTGAGTCTCTCGTTTTATAATTAGCGTTAAGTTTTTATTACGTAGTACTTTCATCTTAATTATTTAACCCAAACACTCTCTTATTTGGTTTAATTGCTATCTTGTAATGACTAGTTTTGAATTTTTTTATTGTACTTGTCTTTTTTTTTATTCATGCATTTATTTACTTTTTTATCTTTTATTGTTAAGATTTACTATGTTCTAATGTATAGTATTATGTATTGCATTACATATTTTTATTATTTTATATAGACATATTTATTTATATTTTATATTATCATTATTTTGTTTTACATGTAGGTTTATCAATCTCTCTACTAATAAAGATAAGACTGTGTACTACTGACCTCTCCAGACCCCGCTTTTCTGCGAAATTATTACTTGGTGTTGTTATTATTGTTGTAGGTTAGGTTGAATTAAAAATTTGTTTGATATTTTAGTTTTTTAAAATAATAATATTTTTATTTTTATTTTATAAAATTTTAAAAACCAAAATTACTTCATTTGAAGAAGTTACATTGGAAATAGATGAGGCCAAGCTAAAAATTTACTTAAGTCATTTAAAAATGATGTTGTTACATTATTTTAGTATTGAAATGCTATTTTAAGATAAGAAGTTAAACTAAAAAGACATTATTTTGAATAAGTTATTTAAAGTATTTGGATTGATTTCTAATCATAATTCAACTTAAAATAAATTTAATTTAAATCAAATATATTAAATTTTGGTCAAATAAAATCAAACTTAACTAAATTTTTTATTTTTAATTAATTTTAAATCATTAATCAATCAAATAAATCACTTGAATACATAATTTACTTACAATGACATACACCTAAAGGATAATTTAGTACATATTCAAACAATAATAATAATTGCAAGTTTTATTGCCATAGAAAAAAATGTTTGTTATAAATTACATTATTATTATTATTATTATTATTATTATTATTATTATTACTATTATTCATCTAAAGCCCTTTTAATTAAGTACGAATAGAGTTGTGAATGCAATTATCACACCTGTCAACATCCATCAAAAACTTCCATTGAAGCATCACTTTCTTACTTAAATTGAACTTCTATGTATGTGTCAAATCTGCTAACTACAGAAACATTGCTTTGAAGAATAATTTTACCACTTCGATTTTTTACATGTGAACACTTTGCAGATACATCTGTTCTAAGTCTCACGTAACCCTCTCCTTTTAGTTTTGGTGTGCACTGGGAGTTCTTAAGTAGTTTTCATAAGATTCATTTAGCAAGATAATGTCTTTATAAGTGATACTAAACGACATCACTAGAAATTCTCCCATTAAAGCAATAAATTGACAACAAACGAACTTGTCGATCCATGCTTGATTTGATACGTTCCTTATCGGTTTTGAATTCACACCTTCCGATTTGTTTTTATTCTGTTTTTGTTTTACATGATGCCTAAACTTCAATTACTTAAAACCTGTTTTCAAGAAATAGTAATCCTTCATATGTAAAAATTTCTGATAAGAGATGAGTATTTTAAAGTATCTTTTAAAAATAGAGTTATTTTAAACAATTTAAATAATACTTGGTGACCACCTGTGTATACATAATGAAAAAAAAATGATCATGTGTGTATATAAATAAAAAAAATTGGCTGTTAACCAATATATAAATATAACAATAACTTTCAGTTGAAACGTAAGATCTAAAGAGATCCAGTAATATGTAATAGGAGATACAGTAATACGCAACCTTACTCCTAACTAATAAAAAGGTTATTTCAAAACTAATATATATTTTATACATAAGAATTAATTTTGTAATTAATATTTTAAACTTTTGAATTAAAATATACTATTTGTTATGTAAGAATCACTTGTATTAGGGAAGTTCATATAGATTTAATAAAAAAAAAAAGATTATCCTCGTGGCTATGTATGTTACCATTGTTAACTTGTCATCTTTGTCACAAGTTTTCTTGAATTAGGATAACACTTTCTGTTTTGTTCTTATTCCTTTTTTGTTTTACACGATACCTAAACTTTAATTGAAAATAACTACTCTATTATATAGGATAGGTCTTATCGAATCAACAAGATTTCAATTGGGTGTTGTTGTTGATGATGATGATGATACCTAAACTTTAATTACTTAAAAGATGTGTTAAAGAGCTAGTTGTCGATCAAGATAAAGGAAGACAAGATTATTTTGAATTTTTTTAAACAATCTTATTTTAGACAATTTAAGTAACTAGAATTTTTAAAAGATTTAAGTTGAGTCAAATTCATCTAAAATGGAGTGAGGTGATTTTCAAAAATTAGGTTTACATTAAATATGATATTAAGATAATATGCTAAAGTGATTTATAATAATGTTTTAAAATTTTATCAGTTAAACCAGTAAAATAAAATGCTTAAGGTTTAAACTTTAAAATGTTCAACTAATAATAAAATCGATTAAAAATTAAATAAAATTTAAAAATTTAAAATATTAATAAAAATATTGTCCCTATCTATCGAAAAAATTGAAGTTTAATTAAAAAGATTGGTAAATGAAAATTAATAGAATTATTTTAGTTTATAAGAGCTGATTAATTTACAAAAATTGATTGATTAATTAATAAATTGATCAATTTTTAACGATAAGAGTTATTAAATTAAATCAAACCAAAAAATTAAAAATCACACATAAAATTAAATAGTTCAAAGTTTTTACGATTGAAAATAAAAATAAAAATACAATCAATATGATTTAATAGCCTTAAGTCTTTCATAAAAAGACTTACTTAAATCTTGCTCCAACTTTGCAATCTAAGCATTTT
>JAOQMM010000155.1:0-13004 GCA_027563515.1 Erythroxylum platyclados | reverse complement strand
CCCGCGCTCTGGCCACCCTTGGCCCGTGGCCCGGGCGGGCCAACCGGATGTGGCCCGTGGCCCGACCCATGGCCCGCCTAACCCGGGCCAAACAAGGGCCGGGTCGGGCAGGGTCGGGCGGGCCGGGCTACAATCCCCATCCCGAATCATACTACGCAAAACTAAAGGAATATATATTTTTCAATGTTTTAAAAACTGGATCAAAGTTAAATTGACAAGAAAATGTTTAAGGTTTAAAAAATTCAAATAGTATTAAACCACCTTAAAACCGGTTAAAGATTGAATAAAATAAAAAATTTACAATATGATTCAAAAAGATTGATTTTATTGTTAAATAAAAATTAATTAATTTATTTTAGTTTATAATAACTTATTAATTATTAGTTTTTAATAATAAGAGTTGTTAAAATAAATCGAATCGTAAATATAAAAATCAATCCTAAAATTAAATGGTTTAAAATTTTCATAGTTAAATTAGTGGGATGGTTGAGTTTTTTAATCATTTTTATTTTTAAGGGAAAAAATTTCATGTTAAAATTAAAACTTAACTTTAGCCATCCACTTGAAAAATACAATAAATTAAAAAAGCATGCCAGATTCATGGAACGAGGCAAATAATCAAACCTGCATGACGCGTGAAGAAAACGTCAAACCTCAACCATTAACATTAATCAAATTTGTATATATTCCCTTCATATTCAACTCCTTCTTGGTTGAACCAAAAAGCTTTTCGTTTCATGGGCTCCGACGTTTGGGACGCCTTCTAGCTTCTCTCCTTTTTTCTCTGGGTCTCTTCGTCTCTATCTCTGCTTTCCATCAAATAGGGATTTTGATTGTTTGCTTCGGAAGAGAAGAAGAAGAAGAAGAACAAGAAGATGGGGAAGTACATGGAGATTTTGGATGCTGGGGTGAGGATAGCTACGAGGTTTCACTCCCATTGCCCACAAACGGCACGTATGTATTATCACCCGCCGGCTTCTGATGACCACCACAGCCGCCACCAGGAACAGGGCTTCGTCGGCGGCGGCAATCTCACCTCAGGAGGATTCGGGTTTTACGGGGCAAAGGCAGCCGCAGGTTTGGACCCAAAAGAGTTCATTCTTTCGTGTGTTTGAATGATGTTCGGGAAACAAAAAACATGTGATTGTTGCGACCGATTTTGGGGTTGCTGTCTTGTCTTCTTGCAATAAAATGTTAATGGAAATTGAAGAGGAATCTTTTCTTTTTCACTCTTTTTGTTTGAGGAAATTTGACTTATGATTATAATTATCATCTAACATTTATCTTAACTAATATTTATATATTGTTAAAATTAACAATTTAATATTTAATATTTAATATAATTTTGTTCTAATTCATATAATATTCTTTTAGTTAAATATTATCTAAATTATAATTTAGTGTTAAATACTTATTTTAAAATAATTTTATAATTTGACGGATAAGAACAATTTATTCCTTTGTAATTAAAAGGTTACATATTTGAGTAACGGAAATAGTTTGTTTATAACATACAAAAAGAAAGTTGCTTATAATTGATAACTATTTTCTATCCGGGAAACTTGTATACTAAAGCAATCCATTTTTATAATTTTATAATAAAAATTTTTAAAACTTGCTTCTTTAAAGGAAATTGAGGAGGAACTCTTTTCTTTTTCACTCATTTTTCTTTTGTTTCCAGAAATTTCAAGCAGGAATTTTGACTTTGTAGTTCGCAAGGTTCTTTAAACCAAACTCAAGCAACTTGAGATTAAATTAAAGAAAATTAATACATTATTTGATTTCCCTCGCTTAGTTGGTTCCAGTGGTCCAAAAGAAATCAGGTTTAATGTTATTGCTAGACGGCTAGACCCATCAAAACAGATCTAATGCACATGAATTTAAAGATCTTAGATATTAAAATTTAAAAATTGAGCGTAATAAATTTAAGACCTGAATTTTAAGTTATATAAAATAAAAAGATGCCTAATTTTTTCTATTATAATTATAACTATTATATAACATATTATTAAGATTAAAGTTTTATAATTTTAATTTAATTTAATTTGTTATGATTCATATAATATTATATAATTTAAATAAATGGTTCAATTCATTATTTAAATTTTACGTAACCGTTAAAAAATCCTAAAAATGTGAATTTATAGATTGAACTTAAATTTAAAATATTTTATAATTTGAATTTAAAAATGAAACTTATCTTAAATTAAAATTTAGTTAAATCGGCTGGTTAATAAGATGGAACTTAAAGTTGAACTTTAACAAGCATTTCTTCAGTTAAAAGATTCACCAATGGTTCAAAGAAACTACAAGCAAACTGTGAAAATAACTTCAACCACACCTTTAAAGTAGAGTAACTTAAGCAAACTAGGGTCACCGGTTCTATGGGAGTGGCTTACGAGCCAAGAAGAAGAACATTGGCGTGAAAATCTCCCTCCTGAAGAAAACATAAGTTGATTGCCATTATTAGCAGGATAAGAAAATAACCCAGAAAAGAAGATGTTATCATCAGAAAAGTTTAGGAATGGCAAGGTTTACCCGACCCGCCTTGAACTCAACAGAAATTTGGTTCGAGTTGGCGGGAGTTTAGATTAGGTTTGAGCTTAAGCTGCTTTAGCAAACTCAAAATTCAAAATTTTAATAAAAATGATGACGCGGTTTTTAATTTTAAAAATTTATAAAATATTTAATCAGATTTAACTCGAATTTAACAAAGTTTTGAAACTCAAATTTGATTGGGCTTTGGACTGACTTCAACCCAAACCAGGATTGGAATACATTCAAATCAGGATCAAATGAATCAGGTATGTGGAGGGCCAACAAAACTTTGCAAGTTGACTAGAGGGTCCAAAAGTAAAAATGGAAGCTCCATAACTGAGATTCGTGATAAAGAAGCTCACCTTCCACCTTCGAACAATCCCTCTGCAGCTTTCTCAAGAAAAATTTGAACCCTTTGGCTTCCCTTTGGAGCAAGTCCAACATACTCTAGAGCTTTAACCTATATATCATACAAGAAAGCAAATTATCAACGAACAGAAGTGATATAAACTTTATACAACTGATACAAAAGGAATTGCTTTGTTCATCCACCACCTAACAAGAATAAGTTGGAAGCTGAAGAATCTTAATTTACCATGTTTCTGGTAAAGAATCTCCCAAGAGCTGTTAGGCGGAAGCTACTGAGTGAGAAGTGATTTTTGTCCAGAGGCAAGTACCATGGTAAGGGTGAGCTTGCAGCGAGATCCTCTGACCACAAAACCTTCACATACACAGTTCAACGGCCATTTATGCCGATCACGCATGAGGACATAATAACCAAAATATGCGGTAGGCCGGAGGACCAGGGTAGAGGAAGATGCATTCATTATTTACCTCAAAACCAGCTTTCTTTAGTGCTTCAATGCATTGTCCAGTCAATCTAATGTCTGGCAGGCCATCGCCAATTTCTATGTCTGCCTGCATACATAAGATTTAGTTACATTCACAATATTAAAAACAATTAATATCTGCATCAGTAACATAAGACAGTTTTAAGACTTCTAATGTATCTGTGTAACCTTAATTCTTTGATGTTCCTCGTTATTGGGATCAAAAGAATCAGTCATGCACCATTCATAAGCAGCAAAACATTGTCCAGGCTTCAGTACTCTATAAATTTCGCTGTAGCACCTATACTGTTGGAATGTAATAACAACACAACCGTTCAGGATGATAGAAATAGCACAATAACAACTGGGAAATCGCGTAAATAAATTGATTTACAGCATCGGGTGCATGGCAGGTAGCGTCAATAGCATATACTGCATCGAAACTATTTTCAGGAAAGGGCATCTTCATGAAATCAGCCTGCAAGACATGATAGAACAACAATGTTCAATGAAACCGACTCGTTAGCATCTCCAATGTCTTTCTACATTTGTGCTCAAGTTAATGAAAATCAGCAACAAGCGAAATTGGCAAAAACAATTAGTTGCATAAGAAAAGAACCGACCTTAACAAAATCGCAGGTCTTGTCTACCCCTGCAATATGATTTAGTTCCTGATGGCAAAGGAAAACAACAAGCTTCAGAGCCAAGACAAAGTTTTACTGCCAAATCAGAAAGAGTAACTTGGTCTGGAAAAGCATAGATCTAAAAAGGATATTTATCCACCTTCCCTCTTGTTATCTGATATTCATTGTTGCTCAACCCCGTAACTGAGGTGAAGCTGCAGCAAATAACCAGCAGAAATTGTAATCACTCAAAAGTATTCTCATGACATATTTTCCATGGAGGACATGAATTTGATAAGAGACTATCAAATACTACGAAATGTGTCACTCAGGATAAATATTAAAAAAACTATCAGATTTGAATGTTCCACTAAGTGATCTGATAGCTAATTACGGTCCTATTTCTCGAAGGAAACTATTCAACCAGCAGGACAAAGGAAAACTGCTATCACATAATAACTACGAGTACGGGTCATATGCACGAGAGGGCATCTGATAGTACCGAAATGTTTGTTCTTAGTATAGGGCGAGGAGAATATTTCACAAACCTGAACCGAGCAATTTCTCTCAGCGGTCCACCAATTCCACATCCTACATCCAACACCTGCATAATAATAATAAATGACAAGCGAAATCAATGGATGAAATCATTTGAATAAGACAGGTCCTATTTTGCCTGTTTATCTAATGTTCTATGAAGCAGCAAACCAACCTTTTGTCCAGGTTTAAGGCCAAGTTGCAAAGCAAGAAAGTGTTCATGTCGTTTGATACTCTCTTGGAGGGACTCCCCTTTGAATCTGCAAGAACAAAATGAAACCCATAAATCTGATATAACTGCAACCTGTAAAACAAACACGCTCTATCACTTATGAAAGAAATGTAAAAGACATTTTTAGTACCTGTGAGCAAAGTGGAAAGACTCACCCCAGCCAAACTCGTAAAAGCTAGTTACAAGGTCATAGTATTTATTCACCTGAAATTCACATGAAGGACAATTACCCACTGGCCTGTGCTGATTTGCCTGAATAACAATCAAGCCGTCTTGAAAAGAAAAACAGTAGATCATTCCCACGTTAAACTGGGTGATTAAAATTTATTTGTTTTCGTAAGAAAATAAAAACATTGCGGTAAACTGGGTGATACAAGCAATGGAATCATATTGGTCGAAAGATCATTCCAAATTACGAAGTAATATCCTCAAGAAGCAAATAGAGAGGTCATTATAAACGTAAACCAAACATAAAATGAATCTTTATACATCTTAATTTTCATGGGTGCTGTAATAACTAGCAATAATCCGAGATAAAAGACCAAAGCACAGACAAAATAGCCAAAAAAAAAAAAAATTCCATTTTCAATTTCTTGTTGCTTGATGCCAGTTCCGGCAGAAACAGAGACATCATATTGCTTCAAGAAATGTATTTTGATGTATTTAGACATCAAATTGCATTCATATGGGAAAATGTCCTCTTCAAGATATGTAGTGCTTATGTAAGGAAAAGTTCTGGTTTAACTATAGGTTTTGAAGAGCACTAGAAAAAAACTAATTAAAGGAAAGTTTCAGCTGCTCTTATTCATTTTAGAATAGAAGATGAATATAAAAGGAAACTTGAAATACTGCCCTGCTATTTAATTTTCTGAAAGTGGGTCGATTATGACAAATATGGGAAGAAAAATAAACTAGCTATGCCTACCATATCCGTGTAGTTAGCTTTTCTCTCTTCCTCGGCGCCTTCATAATGGGCATGATACTTCTCATACCTGAATCATCAAAATTTATTTCATTAGAAATTCATCAACAATGAATGACAATTTGTAGAAGAGATTTCTGAGAATTGCAAAACAGTCCCTTACCACTCATTACTGTTGCTCTAACCCTACTAACAAACATTCCATTCATCGTCCATCCAACTCTTTGGTTAAAGGGCATGCTTTTAAATCATGAACAGTAGTTACAATGCAGTTTTATTGAGATGCTGTTTGTTCTCATAAGAGACACTAAATAGGACTATACTTCAAGAAGTTAACCATCATATAACAAAGACGTAAGGCACTGTACTAGGAATATGCTTAAACTGGGAAGGCACTGTACTAGGAAATTAATCCAAACGCAGCTTTATATGTGCAATCAGTGCAAAGCATGTGATGCCCGCAGTTTTATCATATAAAAGTCTCCCCCTGTCTATGACCTCTCTCGCGTTAAAAATAGAATCGAATGGTAATTCCAATGAGAGAATCTTTGTCCTTGTTTGGAGACATCACTTTCAATAAACTATCATCCATCAAGAAACTATGTCCACAGCAGACATTATATGAGCCACACGATGATGTTTTGTGAACCAAAACAACAAAGAATGACGCTAGAAAATACAACTCACACTTCATCATCGTCGTCCCCACCGAGATGAATTCTCGCTTAGGCATAAAATTTGAGAAGGTCAGATAATATGCAATTTTATCTTTATTTAATAAAGTGGTTGTTTCTGATCTAATATAAAGACTACTAACACTATTTAAACTAAAATATTAACCGAAAATTGTGCATTTAAATTTTAAACTCTTTCTATCAGTACAAATGCTAAATACTTTTCTTCTCGTACACACTCAAACAGAAAGAAAATTGTAACAGCCAATGATTTGGATGAGAAAAGAAAAGAATATGGGATGAGAGAAAGAGAAAGAAAGAGGTGAGAAGAAAACAAAATAGCGATTTTGATTACGATACCCCTGTCCTCACATGTGGGACACTGTAAATAGGGGTGATACAATTCCCTTCTCTGACAGTGTAACCGAATAATAAACTAGATAATCAAAATAACAAAGCAATCCCTCAATTACTAAAAATAATAAAATAGCCCTCCCTTATATTGTAGTCATTACATTACCCTCACCTAAAAGAATCACCTTGTCCTCCATGTGAAGGAAGGAAATATGGAAATTGTTATTTCACAAACTCAGCGTCTTCTCTTGTCGCTTCATCCACTACTTTTCCCACCCATTTGGTTAGAACTTGAGGAATGACTTTCCCCTTTTGTTTGAGTACCTTGGAGTCAATAATCAATTCAGGTGTTGCAGTTATATCCACATTGTCATCCAAGTCTAGAAGATGACCCTCCCCTTTGGCAAGTTTGAGTTAAGACACATGGAAGACCAGATGAATCCTAGTCGTGGGAGGAAGAGCAAGCTTATAAGCAATAGGGTCAATGCGCTGCAGGATCTCGTAAGGAACGTAATAGCATACAAAGAGTTTGAGAGAACAACGAGCTACTATTATTAATTGCTTATGCGACTGCAACTTCAAATAAACCATGTCTCCATCTGAAAATTCTCGGTTCGTTCTCCTCTTATTAGCTTGTTGCTTCATCCTATTTTGGGCTTTAATAAGATTTTCTCGAAGCACATTGATCATCTTCTGCCGCTCTTGAATATAATTCTCAACTGATGCCAATGGTGATGTAGAATCAATAGCTAGAGGCACCTGGGTTGGTTTATAGCCATAAAGAGCCTCAAAAGGGGTAAGTTGTAGAGCTGAATGGAAGTTGATATTATACCACCACTCCGCAAGCAACAACCAAGCGTACCAAGACTTGGGATTGTCATAGGCCATGCATCGTAGATACGCCTCCAAGTAGCGATTGAGTCTCTCTATCTGTTCATCTAACTGGGGATGATATCCTGTGCTCATATGCAAATGGGCACCCAATGCTATAAAAAGCTCCTTCAAAAAAAAATTGTGAAAAGCTTATCGCGATTCGTTATAATGGCAGAGGGTAAACCGTGAAGCTTGTAAATATTATCAAGGAACACTTAGGCCACCTGTTTTGCAGTGTAAGGTTGAGCCAGTAGAATGAAATGGCCATACTTCGTAAATTTATCGACTACGACTAGTATAGAATCTTTTACATTATATTTCAGTAGTCCATCAATAAAATCCATGCTGATATGGTTCCAGACTTGCTTTGGTATTTCTAATGGTTGAAGTAGTCGAGGATATGCAATTTGTTCCGACTTACATTTTTGGCACACTTCACACCCAACTATAATCTTTGTGACTTCCTTTTTCAACACAGGCCACTAGAATACAGCTTTCATCCGTTGGTACGTTCCCTCTGCACCCGAATGTCCGCTAATGGCTGAGCCATGCATAAACTCTATTAATCGGTGGTGAAAATCTTTAGCAGTACCAATGTATATCCATCCCTTGAAGCAGATCAACCCTTGCTTAAAAGAGTAGTCTGTTGGAATAGAGGACTCCTTTAGTGTTGCCATTGCGATAAGTTCTTGAGCCCATACATCATTGTGGTAGTTGCGTATTAGATCCTTAATCTAATCAGGCACAACATGTGTGACTGCATAACAGCTATAATGGTCTGACTTTCATGAAAGAGCATCTACGACTTTATTCTCAACACCTTGTCTATAAATGATGGAATAATCGAGTCCCAATAGTTTGGATAAGCCCTCTTATGCAAATGTGTATGCAGTTTTTGCTGCAATAAAAAACGTAAGCTTTCATGGTCAGTTTTAATAATAAAAGGAGTTCCCTCAAGATAGTACCTCCAATGATCAATAGCTAGCAATACCGCTAAAAGCTCCTTATCGTATATGGAGAGTCCTTGGTTCTTAGGACTAAGAGCCTTGCTCAAATATACTATAGGATTACGCTCTTGCATTAGAACAGTGCCACTACCATTATCATTTGCATCGGTTTCAAGTATGAAGGGTTTTGAAAATTCTGGTAATACTAGTACAGGTGTCTTGCACATAGCCTCCTTAAGCTTCTCAAAAGCTTCTTATGCCTCCGTAGACCAATGGAATGGATCCTTCTTGAGCAGTTGTGTCAGTGGCTTGTTAATGGATCTGTTGTTCTGCACAAAACACTTATAATATCCAGTCAGTCAGAGAAATCCCTTGAGTTCTTTTACTGAATTGGCGTTTTCCAATTCTTCATAGCTTCAATTTTTCCTGGGTCAGTTTGCACTCTTTTTTTACTGATGAGATAACCCAAATACCCAATTTGATTATGTGTAAAAGAACACTTTGATAGTTTGGCATATAAACAATGAGCTCGCAATGTCTCAAAAGTGAGTCGAAGGTGACGGAGGTGCTGGGCAAAATTTTTCTATAATTTAATATATCATAAAAAAACACAAGAATAAACTTACGTAAATGGGGCTCAAATACATGATTCATCAAGGATTGAAAAGTTGTGGGAGCATTTGTCAACTCAAAAGGCATCACACAAAACTCGTAGTGATCTATATGAGTGCGAAAAGCGGTCTTCTAAATGTCCTCCTCCTTCATACAAATTTGATGATATCTTGCCCTAAGGTCAATCTTTGAAAAATATGATGCGCCATGCAATTCATCAAGGAGGTCCTCTATATGAGGAATGGGGAACTTATCTTTGATGGCGAGGGAGTTTAATTGACGATAATCTACATAAAAATGCCAAGAATTGTCCTTCTTCCTTACAAGGAGCACTGGAGAGGCAAAGGGGTTATGGCTTGGTTGAATTATCCCTTCCTTCAGCATAGTTTTAACTAATGCTTCGATTGTTGTCTTTCGAAAATGAGGGTAAAAGTATGGGCATAAGTTAACTAGTTGGGACTCGGGTTTTAAGGGAATGGTATGATCACAAAATCTTCTAGGTGGTAAACTTGTAGGAGAAGCAAACAACTCCTGGAATTCAATGAGTAAGTTCGGTAGTTCTGGTGAATTAGAGTTACCTGTGTTAGTATCGTTGTTCATTTCTGTGGTAGTTAAGATTGCAAATAACTGGGCTACCTCCTCATTCTTAATGCAGTATTAAAGTCCCTTGCTATTAATATTATCAAATCTGGCTTGATCCTCCCCTGCAACTCTTTTTAACACTACTTTCCTCCCTTTATACTCAAAAGACAGCAGCAATTTATTGAAATCAAACATGACCGGACTAAAATTCTTCATCCAGTCCACTCCTAATACCATATCGCACCCTCCAAGATCAAGAACTCTAAGATCTGCCTTAAACGAAATACCTTGCATGCTTCATTCAAAGTTGAGGCAGCAATATTTACTATGAATTTTATCACCATTTGCCACTGTGACAATGAGGGAAGGTGTGGAATGCAGTGGTAATTGCAGTCTTCTAGACACTCGAGTATCCAGGAAGCTATGTGTACTATCACTGTCGACTAAAATCAACAACGATGTCCCTTTTGCCAAGTCTTTTATCCTTATGGTGTTGTGAGCAACTGTCCCTCTTAAAACATGCAATGAAATTGCAGCTTGACCTTCTGAATCCACCTCCTTTGTCCCAATAATATCCTCTTCTTTAGTAATAGGAGCCATTTCACTACCTTCAACCTCTTCATGTTCATTCTCCTCTTGCTGCACAAAAATAGAATGAAATTGTTTCTTCACACACTGATGACCTGGAAAATATTTTTCTCCATAACGAAAGCACGCTCCAGGCTCTCTTCTCTGAACTTGTGAGTAGTTTGGCTTTGGTATTGCAAAAACTCCTTTGGTGGTGATCATAGAACCTCTATTTGCGATTGTAGAATTGGGGTATGCAGTTTGGCTTTTTGGTTGACGCTTAAACAAAGCTTCAACAGAGGCTTTTGTAATCGAGCTTGTTCAAACGCCTCAGATAGAGATTAAGGCTTAAACATCTTCACCATTGGCCTCAACGTATTGAATAAACTACTAAGGAAGCTTGAAATAAAATAGGCCTCTGTTAGGGTGGAGTTACCTTGCAACATAGAAGATCTAAGATCTTCAAATTGCTCATGATATTCTTCTACTGGCCCCCCTTGCCTGAGTTTATTAAATTCTTCAACTACATCTGCAAATTCCTTGGAATGAAACCTCCTGCCTATAGCCTTTACATATTTGTCCCATTGATAAGACCCTTCCTGCTCCACCCAACTTTGGAACCATATATCAGCTTTCCCTTTTAAATGTACTGATGCTACTTCTACTTTACAATCTTCTGCCACATCAAAGACCTTAAAATATTTTTCACATCGTCTAATCCAATTCCTTTTGTTTACACCATCAAAATATGGAAAATCAATCTTAAGACTTGGGCCATGATTGATTCCTCCAACTCTAGTATTCGACATTATTCCACTTGCATATGCCTACTACTACCTTCTTCCATTCCTGTAGCTACTCCCTTCCCTTGGCTAACTTTATCCAATTTTTCCAACGGAGATGGAAGGATGCCAGGTCCACGCAAACGAGCTGATTTTTCTGCAGTATCTTGTGGAGTCATATTCTCTGCTTGGGTTTTAAATAGTCAGAGCAACTCTTCGACTTGAGTGGATACCATCTGCGAACGATCCTCCATGTTATCAACTTTTGCAAATTGATATGTAGAATTTTGAGAGAAGAAAAGAAAAGAGTCTTAGAGAAGAAGAGAAGAGCAACGTTAATTTTTCCCCCTTCATTCATCGTTGTTGCTTCTTTAAATAGCCTAAACATCATGGAAATGTAAAACAAACTTGACTAACAACTGACAATCTTACGCCTAAATAGTAGCAACTAACATCAATACTCTAACTCCACTAGCTACACAACTAACAGATTTTAAAGGACCAAGTCCAAGCCACGTTCTCACACATATTATCCCCCCCTGTTTGAATTTTCCTTGTCCTCAAGGAAGAAGTCTGGGTATGATCGAGCAAACCTCCACTAATTTTCCCAAGTGGCATCCTCAATAGGAGCACCAACCCACTTCACCAAAATTTCAGTTTTAGGACGATATTTTCCTCGTTGGATGATGGTCAGTCCTAGATATAGCATGGAAGAAGATTTCGGGGAAAGGGTCTGGTAGCTCTGATTTTTGTTGCTCATTCTCTTCTTGGTTTGTGTCAGAATCCTCTCTCATAAATAGTTGTGGTCGCTCGCATCGGTGGCCAAGAACATATTTCTCATCACAATACTAACACAACCCCTTCTCACAACATTCTTTAGCCTCTTGGTTAGAGATTCGACGGACCGAGTTAGGTGAGTTAGTAGTATTAACTTTGAGGGTAGGTGGTGGGCCTAAAATGCCCGTTGTTGGGTTTGTAGTGTTTTTCTGTGATGTTGATGTTGATGAAGGTCAAAAAAAGAGATAAGATTTGTATTGCAACGAGTTTCGTTCTTCCAAAATACGAGCGGCTCCAATGGCATCCGTTAAGGAATGAGGTTGCTTGATTTTAACATCTAGCATGATATCGTCCTTGAGACTTGCAATAAAATATCCAATTAAGAACTTCTCTAGTAATTCATCCACCCCATAGGAGAGCTTTTCAAACTCCTCTTGGTAGGGGGAGACAGTAGTAGTTTGCTTAAGCCTGGTCAGTGCTTCGGAGGGGTCCTTATAATCTGTTGGGCCAAATCGAAACAACAAGGCTTTAGTGAATTCCGTCGAAATAACTGGTCCTTTGAATTTAGCAAACCACCTATGCCATTGAAGTGCTATTCCTTCTAGGTGAAATGAGGTGAGATGGACTTGTTGGTCGGCAACTACTTCCTTGAATTCGAAATATTGCTCGACTTTATAGATCCATCCTTGCGGATCGTCTCCGTCAAATCTGGGAAAATGTAGCTTAAGATGATAGTGGCTACGGTCTGTAGATGGTTGAGACTTATTAGGTGAAGGTTGGTTTTGTTGGTGGGATGATTCTGCTCGGGCAAATGGGTTGATGTCTTGATGGGTAGTCATTACAGCTTGTGAAATACGAATGGCTTGTAACTCAGTAAGCCCTGTTTGTAGTGTAGAGTGCACCTCGTTGATGCTAGATTCATGACGTCTAAGAATTTCCTAGACTTCACTTCGAAAGTTTGCGTTTCTAGTAGCCATGGGCTTTGATACCAATTGACATGTAGAATTTTGAGAGAAGAAAAGAAAAGAGTCTCAGAGAAGAAGAGAAGAGCAACCCTAATTTTTCCCCCCTTCATACTGTTGTGAAAATCGACCGGATTAGAGCAAGTTTGCAGCTAAATAGGACTGAAGGAATAGTAATGAACACACAGATTT
>JAOQMM010000153.1:41661-58167 GCA_027563515.1 Erythroxylum platyclados | reverse complement strand
CCAGATCGACGTCAGGATGCCGACGAGCGCCAGGAACACCGATCCCAGAAGCCCGAACCACAGGATCGCGAGCGGCGTAGTACCCATTTCGATTTGATTTAGCTAGATTCGACCCGAGTTAACAAGATTTTAGCATATTTTTAGTTTTTTAATATGTTTAGATTTTAGGTCTAGCTCGGACTATTCGGTTCAACCTGATCCAAAATTTAAATTTTTATTTTAAAAAATTAAATAATATATTTAATCAAGTTTGGTTATGCTCGATTGTGCTCGGGCTAAGGTAAGGCTTCGGTCTAATTGGGTCTGACTTCGATTCTAATTATTATAGCCCTTAATTATTGTTTAGTGTTACAACAGATTTAATTGTTACTTACATAAAATTTTATAGCAACGTTACTTTAATTTTGTTGCCTTTTTAAATATATGGCAACAAATTACTATTAGCATTACCTATTAATATTGCTAAATGCAACGTTTAAAAACCATTGCGCTATATTTGTTTTAAGCAACACTTTTTAAAATGTTACAATTTTAGTTTTGCCTAAACTACTTTTTGTTGTAGTGTCAATTTCATCCCTTCTCTCTCTTAGGTGTCATTTGAGGTTAAGATAAATTTTTTTTGACCCAAAAAAATATAAAAATAGCACCAAATTTTAAAGCTTTAACTCTTTGATAATACAAAAAATCTACATTTAGAATGATACTTTCTTTAACGAAAGGTCAAGTATAAAAGCTGCAATTCCAAGTGAAGTTATTTAGTTATAAGGCACTTATGTCTCAGGTCTGCGATGGAAAACTACACATATCTTAAGTTTAGGTGGAGTAATTTAACTTTGTGGTTCTAAGAAAAACCCTAAAAGCTAATTAATTTTAGGTCCGAAATGGTCCTTTGCTTGAATGATGCCTCCATAGCTCAGGTATTGCATTCAAAGTCACTTCTCTACCTTTCCAATATTTGTTTAAAAACTTCTCTGAATATTGTTATATTATTTTTGCAATATTCATAAAAAGACTCTTATCATAAACATAAATCGTATATAAGTGAAAATAAAAGAGTAATAAACCTATAAAAAATTATATAACATATTTAGATTCTTGCTACAATTACAATATTTATGGAGATAAGATGATCATATTATATAACATATTTAGATTCTTTCTACAATTACAATATTTATGGAGATAAGATGATCATATTTCGCTTTAAAATACGTCTTATTATAATTGAATATGATACAAATTTATAATAATGTTATTTTTAGCGTTAAGAACATGTAAATAATTCTGAAAGAACGCGATAATTTGTTTCGTATTGCAATTGCTGACTTACAGTGGCAGGGCATTCATTCTTTAGCCTGTCCGGCATTATATGTCACCTTCACTGGTCCCTGCACGGATCAAAAGAAGAGTAAACGTAAAAAAATGTAAACCTTTTTCTTAACCCAATTTGAGGTGCGAGTTGGTTCCCTCATTGACATGTCATGGTCATTTCTATGCATAAGATTCGTTTTTTTTTTTTAATGGAATATTGGGACCCCAAAACTGTAAGGGCAAGATGAATTAGACGCCTTAAGCAGGTAAAATCTGTTTAAAAAAGAAGCATGCCCAAGTCAAGCTCCAAACTTCACAGTCTGCCATGCATCAACTGGAGGAGATAAGCAAGAGAAATAGAAGCCGAGAGATGATGGTTACCACAAGACAGAAGCCAAAAGGGACCACCAACAGGGGCTTTAAATTTGGGGCAGGAATAATTGAAATGTAGACAAAAATAAAACCAAAGGGTCTATAACCTAAAGACAGAGACGTTGAAATGGAAATAGATTGGGACAGGACTCTCACGACAAACAATTCCAACCGGCGAGACCCCACAAGGAATCCTACATTGAACAGGCAACCAATAAGAATTCATGATTTAAGATGGACTTCAAAATTTAACCAATGGCAGCCTAGATAAGAGCAAATTCATGGGTCCCAGAAAGAGTCAATCAAATCTCTGCAGCAGACCACCAAAAGTGCATGGCTCAGAATAGCAACTTAGTGC
The DNA here is from genome assembly GCA_027563515.1 of Erythroxylum platyclados. Lineage (NCBI taxonomy): Eukaryota > Viridiplantae > Streptophyta > Magnoliopsida > Malpighiales > Erythroxylaceae > Erythroxylum > Erythroxylum platyclados. The sequence continues at coordinate 56,126 of JAOQMM010000153.1, read as the reverse complement.
AGACAGTAAAAGCACTACTGCTGTGGGTCATTCATAGTTTCATACGAAGACATGCACAATAATTGTACCATTCAGTTCCAGATATATAAGTTAACAGTCAATTTTAATTGTTCTGCATTCCAGCTCTTCAAATCACTATTTGCATAGGCCAAACAACCAAAAAAAAAACTAATTCACTTCCATGATCAGAGAAAGGAAGTTAAAATCTGACGCCATGGGAGGCAAAACAGCGAGAGCCTGCGATAGCTGCTTGAGAAAGAGAGCTCGTTGGTTTTGTGTCCCTGATGATGCCTTTCTTTGCCAAGCCTGTGATACATCAGTTCATTCAGCGAACCCACTAGCTAGTAGGCACGAAAGAGTCAGGCTGGAGATCTCATCATCGTCTAAAATTAATACTGGTTCAATAAATATTGATCATCACCAAGACTCAGTGCCTTCATGGCATCAAGGGTTCACCAGAAAAGCAAGAACTCCAAGGCATAACGGTAACAAGGCCGCCATGGTTCCACTAATGGTTAAAGAAGAAGAGAAGATTTTCAATCCTCTTCCTCTTGTTCCTGAAATTGGCAGAGATGAAGAGGGAAGCATGATTGGTGCTGAGAGTGAAGATCAGCTACAGTATAGGGTTCCTGTTTTTGATCCCTTCGCATCAGAGCTCTGTGATATTATAGCAAGTGAAGAGAATGGAACTGTCATGGGAAATAGTGAAGAAAGAAATATGAGTCTTGATGATGGTTGTGGACAAGATGCAACGTGCGACTTGTTGGGTGAGTTGCCAGAGTTTTTACCTTCGGATGTGGATCTGGCTGAGTTTGCTGCTGATATCGAAAATTTACTGGAAGATGGAATTAACGAGGACTCTCCTGACAGAAAGGATTTGGGGTTGTTAGACTGCAAACAGTACCATGTTGTCCAGGAAAAGGCAATGAAAGTTAAAAATGAACTCGTAGTGGAATCAGTATTTACTGAAAGTAGTCAGTTTGGTCAAGCTTTTGATATAATAAAGGAACCATTGAACTGGGATTTTGATTACGTGGCCGGAGACGAGAAGGAAGCTGTGCCTGAGACGCTTGAATCGAGGAACAGTGAGTTGAAGAAAATGAAGAACATATCTTTGAGGCTCAACTATGAAGCAGTAATCACCGCTTGGTCGAGCCAAGGATCTCCATGGACTAGCGGAAGCCGACCCACGTTTAACCAGGACGGTTGTTGGGCTGATTGCATGGTAAGCTTTGAGTTTAAAATTGATAAAGAAGTTAGGAAGCAAATAAGTGCATCGTAGGTATGTGCAATCCCTAATTTTCATCACTTGATAGCTGGAATTCATATGTTTATATTCCTCAATTTCAGAATACATACCCAAAAGATGGTCATCTTCAACTATATGGAGGCCTAAGAAGCCATATGAGAGGGGAAGATGGTGACAGAGAAGCAAGAGTACAGAGGTACAAAGAGAAGCGAAGAACCAGATTGTTTTCGAAGAAGATAAGATACGAAGTAAGGAAGTTGAACGCAGAGAAGAGGCCTAGAATGAAAGGAAGGTTTGTCAAAAGAACATCTTTTGTTTGCTTTCCTTAACAACAAATAGTTGTGACGAGGGAATACTTTTTTGATCCCTTCCTCAACTTCAAATCATAGTATTAGTTGTGCTTTCTGGTCGGCAAACCTGGAAATAGTTAAGAAGTTTGCAGGCTACTAGCCAAATTAGTATACTAGCAAATTACGAAAGTAACTCTTATGCTCACTCTCTAGCAGCTTTCTCTGGATTGTAATATATCAAAAATGGCTGAAGAGATATTCTTGGGAGTCAAAATCTCCAAATTATTCTATCAAATGGAGACTAGAAATGAACAAGAACACTTATTTCTTCATTTTCCTTTGTTTGCACATAGGTCTGGTGTACTATGTTTGATTTTGAACCTCTTTGAGAAAGTAAATTTGTGTAATTGGTATGAGCTTAAACCTCCATCCCATCTATATCGTCAATTTTTTCAGTTATATATAGTGTTCTCGCAAATTATAACATGCGTTTAGGTGTTACATTGTCTCATAGAGGAATAATATTGTTTGCAATAGATAACATTGCAAAGATCACTGAAAATTTCATTATACGAGGAATATGATTTAAAGAAGTTTATCTGAATGCATGCCCATGAAGCAGGAAATTTTTTGTTGGAGATTTGACTTGTGATTGCACAAATAATCCCAAATTACCTCATTGAATACCTAAACCCAACTCTAATAAGTTAAATTTTTCCTTTGCTTGGAGTCACTTAATTATCTACTTGTGATTGCATAACTAATTAGCATACTGAATATACTTACATTTGTTTATTATCTAAAAAACAGTCCATCAAAAAGTTGTAAGCTATGATGACCAACATCTTACATTCGCCATAATCGTTAAATACATTAAAATTAAAAAGCTTTTAACAATAAAAATTTAAGTTGAAATAATCACTTTAAAATTGACCTAACTCTATTTATAATGTTGGTAATAACTAATTTTTTAAGGTAAAGCATATTTTTAAGTTAAAATTAATTTAATTATATGTCTTGATTTTTTATCTGAAATTAAAACATATATTTCCTTATTTTAGCATATATTAATTCAATTACTGATTTTACACATGTTTGATATTACTTCAAATTCAGTCATTTACTCATGAATCTTTGTTTTTTTCTAGGTCAATGTAAGAATTTCAAGATATCTAGTTTTTATAGAAGTTAGTTAGTTATTATATATTATAGAAGTTAGTTAGTTAGAAGGAACTCGTAACCAATCTAAAACTGAGGACAAGAATGTTTCATCATGGAATGTGAAGCATTTAAAAAGAAGTTTTAATGGATGTAGCACTTGTTCCGAATCAGTAGAAGTACCTTTAAACTTTAAAAAGAAAATCCCATCATTTCAGGCGGACCACAAGATTGGTTGAATGACTACTTTCCATCTTCTCTTCCAAGTTCTGTTCCCTATCAGATCTATAGATTGTACATAAAAGTCTTGGATGTATTTTGATGAACAAGTGGTTAAGGCTCCACCATTTGAGTATATTTCACCACAAGGGCCGGACCTTTCTCTGGTGGAGGACATGATTATTGTCTTCTATATTTGTATTGCACCATTTGCAAGATAATTGATTGAAGAGTGGTTGTACTCCTTTACTCTCCAAGAATATATTTATGGTATGCTGTCATTTGAGGCTAACCAGCAAAACACCTGAACTCCAGACGAAGAAAAGTTATCCCAAATAGTGTAATACTAAGGTACGTAGTTTGGTATTTTCTTGGTCAAGTAGAAGAGAATTCAGAAATAAATTTGGAGTCACAACTCCAGAATTATCTTGAACCCATACAAGTTTTTCATGTTTGAAAGATTTGATTGTTTGGGTATTGTATACAAAGTCAGCAAGCTGTCAAACTGATTTTGTTCCAAAATTTTGAGGAACTCTAAAAATTATAACAGCCCACCAAATGTATTTGTTCTTTGAGAAACTGTGACAGACCACCGCTTTTGGCCTCTCTAAAATGATGAAGCGAAGTTTTAGGAAAAAATTTTTAAGGGATTCAGTTGCTGCCCAAGTATCGTTCCAAAGAAAGATGGAAATGAATTACCTTTCAACTTCCCATTTGAAGGAGTAAAAATTAAGCAAACATTTGAAAGATTCCTTATTGGTAGTATTGAAGATTTGATTGAAGTTGGCGAAATGTTCATATCCCAGTGCCAAATCTCTAAGAATCTGGATTCCAATTGTATTTGACAGATTCAGCGTTTTTTTGGAGTGTTGAATTTCTACTCCAATTTGCTGAGGAGTGAGATATTCTTGTTAATGAGATCTTCTACTGTAAGTCCATCATGGATTATATTATATCTGTGCAGATTTTGCTCTAGGATAATTTATAAATTCTTATCTTTTCTCTTCGTCACATTCCTTTAAAAAAAGAATTAATTACCACACTTACTCTGACGTTTTGAAAATAAATAGGAAATAGATGGGGTGGCTTGAGAGAACATAAAAAGATGAGAATCAACTTTCTAACCATTGAGAGGTCCCGACTTTTTTAGAAAATGAGTTTAGTATTGAATAGATTGACCACCTTATTCCACATTTTATGATTGTCCAAGATAGTTGGAATAAAAGGGAGCTAATTTTGTAGTCAATTGGATAAAGGTGTAATTGGTATAATTAATCTGACTTCCTGAGAAATTTATAAAGAGCTTGTAGACTAATTCAAATCATTTTAGCACCTTTTTGATATTCAACAAGTTTTTATCAGAAGCTTTTGCAAACGCAATAAGGTCATTGCGAATTGGAGATCGGAGTGTGTCAAATTTTCATATCTTTGTTCCTAGTATCCCTACTTTTGTAAGAACAAGGTGGAATGTTTAAATAATCATCAAGAAATGGAAAGGAGAGAGGGGACACCCTTGCCTTAATCCTTATCTATAGTAAACTCATTTCTAGGTTTATCAGTTATGGGAAAGGAAACCTTGGTTATAAAGGTGAAAGACATGATCTAGTTTCCCCATCCCGATATTCTCCATAACAGTGGTGAGGAAGCTAAGATCTTAAACCTTTTCGAAGTTCAACGTCTTAATTAATCTTGCTTGGTCGCCTCTATGACTATGTTTGATAATCAGTTAATTATATCAGTGTTTAGTTAACAGCGGATTGATATAGTTGATTTAACTAGCAGATAACATTAGCAATTTATTTAAAAATGTTTGATAATATTAAATGTTTATGTATAAAATGACTTATAACAGTATGATTTAAAAAATGATTTATAAGAATAAGAGTATTAGTTATTTATATATTAGTAATTCTTTGAATATTTTTATAAAAATTTAAAAAGAACAAAAAAAATCAACATTGTCATTTTTTCTGATATCTTTCATGAGCCTTCAGAATTATCCATCTAAAATTCGTCAGCAGCAAATTAAAAATCACTGATGATTATAAATTGGTGAATCTTTAATTTTTTCTAAAGATTTACACATCCTTTTAGCTGCAAGCTATCAGTTTGGAATATAGCACATAGCATTTCGGTACAAGAGAATAAACCCTATCAAATTAACAACTCTTCGTTTTCTTTTATAATTTCCTTTTTCTTAATTTAATTGTTTCGGTGAATTATTGGTGCTTAGCCAAGCATGTGAGAGGTCAATTTGCACTATTGTCGTCATCTGTACCTATCGATCCCACCATCAACCATTTCTCCAAATGGAAGCTAGTAGAGAAGTTCAGATTCACGTATAACCATAAAGTGGTAATTATTATTTATTTTTTTTTGAGGACAGTCGTTATTTATATATGCGACCAAAAAGATCCTGCAATTTACATCACAAAATAAGGGAAAATGCATTGATAAGTCAATTTCTCTAAAGTTAGAAATGTTTCCTCTCCTCCACGTCCCCGTGAGCCCCTCTAGGGAGTTCCCACATTCATTGTGGGGTTGCTCTCTCTCAATTTGTTTTGTTTTTCTTTACTAATCTATGTTTTCCATCGTTTTCTTCTTAATAGATTCATTATACTCGTCATGGTATTCAACTTAATTATGGCAAGATTTTAAGAATTTTGTTTATAATGTAGATTAGGGTTTCCAAGGCTTAAAGCCTCAACTTTTTGTTCCTAATATAGATTAAATAGAAGTTCCACAATGTTATCATACTGTAATTTTGTTCCTCACATATGTGGAATAGTAGACACTTTTTTTCTAACAATAAAAGAAAACTCTTGTTCATCCTTCCAGAGCATAAACTACATCTAACTGAATTTAAATAAATTGCAAAACTTGACTCTTATTTCAGGATCACTGGGATTCATAATATCATTTGAAGAAGCACATGCATATGTTGTGTAAATGGGACCATACGAAGTCTTGAGTTTATTATATTGATTCGTTTGAGGAACATTTAGCTCTAAATTTTATCATCGTAAAATTAAAAGCTAAATTAATTTGATGCACTAAATCTAGATTGGTAAGATGATCATCCAACCTGGCTACAGATGATTTAGTTAATGAGCACAAAATACTCAGTAAAGGTAAACAAAATTTAGATCCTTGTGAGTTGTGTAATTTACAGTAGCAATTCTAAGAACAGTTTGGACTGAAAGTTACGTAAATACTTTCGTAGTTCAATAAGACTAACTCAGAAATAATTCGATATTTAGCCACCTAATTTCTCCCCCCTTCTTCTTGTAAAAGCTTGAACCTCGTCATATATAGCAGCGTGTGCCAAATGGGCGGACAAGCGTAATAGAGAATTAAGTGCCAAAGCGTGTGGGGAGGAATGGCAGGAATAGGACGACTGATTTAGTTCCAATAGTTACAAGTAGCAGAAGGAAATTTTCACGAAGAATTTGTTGATCTATGCCCAGTTAAAAAAGATAAATTGATGATCTTGAGAGTTCAGTGGGATTGGTCAAAAATTCAAGGCTCTTAATTATTCAAGAAAAGAATAGTGTGAAGCAGGCTCAACCAATCATAAAAGATCATGGAAGAAATGGCATCCAAGTCTCAAGGTGCAACAGTGTAATTATGTAGTAGATTGTCATTTTTGCTATTAGCAGATAACATTACTAGTTGCTCAACTCTATGTTCAGGCCATGCTCATCGCTTTCAATCGTTAATACACCACCAACTACTGTTTCCATTGAAGGACTAAGTTATTGACTAGTAAATAAATAGATCGAGTAGAGGTCTGAATTCACAAATATTTTATCGCAAGAATCTACATGCAATGGAGTCGAATAATCTATAGGAACAAATAAAAACACCAATATTGAATCGTCGAAACAAGGCGACATACTCATAATTACTCATTCAGTAGATTTTTGTTTTTTGTTTTGATACATACGAAGCTGTCCTGTCAAGTTATTAGCATAACACTAGAAGACAAACTTCTCTGGTCTGTTTAGACAGAAAAATGAGGAGAGGAAAAGACTCGTCAAAACCAAGTCCTAAGAATATGCGAAAGCTAGCCTAAGAGCGTTAGGCTTGAATGCTGCATATAAGTAGGCCCAGCTCTCAGTGTCCTGTAAGTTGAAAATTGGGTTCAACAAAAATTAAAAAAACAGTTGGGCCATGCTTGTAATGCATTATTCTCAAATCTAAGAATTATTCATGGATGACATTTTAGAGCCAGTCTTCATGATATCCCAACGACTACGGTCGGGGCATTTGTGGAGACATAATGGAGATTTAGTTCAAAAGACTCCAATTAGAAAAAAAATTTGACCTTCGTGTAAATGACTATAAAAAACAAGACTAACATTAGGGCTAATTAGCCACGTTTAGGATGGACTTTCATTTATTATATAAGTCAGGTTGTTATATGACTAGAGGAGCAACTTCTATCAACAAAAAAGACTATTTGGAGTGGTTTTTGAAGGTAGGTTTGGTAATTTTGGCCTGACTTAGCCTGAAGATAATAAGCTAGATTCGAGTTTATAGTGTTTTGACTCATGTTTGGGTTTGAGAAGCTGCTAAAGTCTAATCATATAGCCCAAATTTCTTCCTTAAAATGACATCATTTTTGTCTAGTCTCTTAATGTGATGTCATTTTGGTCTGTAAGTTTAAAAAGTTCAGGACCCAAATAATATCGTTTTGAAAAATTAAACTAAAATAACGATATTTTGGAACGATTTGAGCCTTGAGATCGATTGAGTTTCGGTCTTAAAAATTCAATTAGCCCATTTAATGAGCCATCATTCCATTATTTTTTACCACAAGCCTTGAGGCAGATTTTAGCCTACATTGAGCCCTAAGAGTGATCTCACTGGTGACAAATTACAACACATTGGCATGTTGGGTAAGAAGCTTGCTTTTTGAGAATCTTGTGTTCTCAAACTTTCGTATGAACTTTATTTAAATTATTGGGTTTGTTTTTATATAAAGCCTTATACAAGACTTTGAAAAATTATACACTTACCTTTAGGCGTTATGATCAACTTTTAAATTATGACCTATGATAATTCGTCTAGTCTTTTTTACAAATTAAAACATATTGAAAGATATATATCTCATTCTAACAGTAGCAGCTCAAATATCGAGTCACTAGTGTTTTCAATTTTATTAAATTGAAGGTCCTTTACCTTCAATTTATTTTTGATAAGGGCATCAGATTCATCTGGTGGGGGATGGTTCATATTACAAAGACTTTGCAAAGAATTCTAAGTCCACACTATAATGCATCATACCTGTAATAAAAGTGTATGCAAATATCTTAGTGGACCTCCAAATGTCACCACTCATTTGAACTAATATAAAAGATAAGAATAATGGTGAAAATTAGAATAACTTAGAGAAAGGCAAAGAGAAGGTATGTAAAACTTCTCACTATAAGTTTAAAAAATAATCAAAATAAAATATTACTTATTTCATTTATGAAAGGCCACATTTCACTCTATAAATTCTCAAAACGAAAAGTGTGTAATGAGAAAATCAATTTATGGTTGAAACAAATTAAATAAAGGGAGATAAGAATTCAACAGAAGAAGCATACCTTAATAGTTAAACTATGATAGGCATAACAAGCCATATGAAGAACCATCTAAGTGAAAGCAAACTCGAAGAGGAAAAATGTTATATAGATGATATGTCAATGGGAACAAAGACTAGCTTTTGTCTTTAAACTTTAGCTAAGGAGTCTTTGAGGGAATTACTCACGAAGGATTGTTCACAAATTATTTCAATAAGGGCATCAAATTTTTTTTAGTTTAGGTGGTTTGTTAGACTCTTAAGTTCAAATTATAGTATTTTGTGAGCCTTGGCTAATGCTTGACTCTCGGATTGGCATGTAGATGGCATCAACATGTTGATGACAAAATAAGGCAAAGACTTAAAAGTAGGAGAGGAAACATAAGAATTGTTGACAAAAGCTTAATAGTAGGTGAGTATGACATATATTGGTGTGTATTGGAAAAGACATTTGACAAGAAACAAGATTCAAATGCGAGACCAAAGCAGAGTTGGTGGAAGAAGTGATAATTCCCTACTAACTTAGTTAGATAGTGAAGAAATTAGGTAGTTTACTTACTTTGTCCCTAAGTTCTTGCAAGCCTATATAAAGGCATCCTTAAAGTTCATTTGTGTCATTGTTTTACTCCCAATCATTTAAAAGAGAGATGAGAGCCTTAGAGTAAAATTCTTGTTGAGACCTTTAAGTAGGGAGTTTCCAAGATTTTATTTTAGGGTGCTTTGAGGAGGAATTCACTTAAGTCCTTTGTATTATTCATTGTAAATTGTTTAATACAAGATTAGCTTTTTCAGTATCTCTCTTTTATATAATTTATTTAATTGATTTGTACAAAACATTTATATGTTGTGAATATGAGTGAAAAAACTAAATAAGAATGATACAAGGCATTTAAAAAGATTTGTGATTATCTTTCTATAATGTGATCCATAGTATAATTAAGACATACGTGTTTTCCTAAACCAACTGTGTCCACATTTATAGGACATAATTGTGTGTTTCATGGTGGCATATAACCTTCAAAAACTTAAACTATTTGAAAATTATTTTAGTATATACATTAAGTCAAATTGACGAGGAAGTAATTTAGATGGTACAACCTAAACTCTAAGCTAAAAATAGGACCATCTTTCTGTCCTAAAGGATATATGAACGAAAACAAAAAGTTTATATTCCTTATCCTAAAGTATTCAAGTAGATGGAGCTTTAAGTTTGTAAAGGTACATTAACCCTTACTTTAATAAGAGGTATAAAAGTGATGCAAGATTAAGAACATATTTCGTTAAGTAAAAATCTAACTCTACCATTAAAGATGCAATTCTAGATGATAATACCTTATTGGCAGCTGGTTTCTCAAATAGGGAAACATGTTTATCATTTTTACATGTATTTTCCTTTAGGTCTTTGATCTTTAACATATCTTTTTCAGTTAACTTAAAAAAAAAGTTCTTTTTTGGTTTTAAAATGAATTTAATGAAGCTAATGAATAAGGTCAACAAGAAAGGGACTAGCATCACTATTGGGCCTATAAAAAAAGGATGCTCAATTTAGCTAAGCAGTTATTCATGTCATGTTAGCTTAAAATGTTCAAGTTAACATTATGGGTAATATGGTATAACCAAGTGTCGTGCCGAAGAGAGTGATCAAAGAGATGGATAAAATCCTCAAGTCGTTTCTTTGGTCTGGTTAATATGATAATAGCAGAGGTGCCAAAGTGAAGTGGAGTGAAGTTATTATCCCCAAGCCATATGGGGGACCAGGGATTCTCTCAATTACAAGGATTCAGAAGGTTTTGCTACTCAAGAGGATCTGGCGGCTGTTTGACGATAAGGAGGCATTGTGGGTGAAATGGGTGCAGATTTTCCATCTTAAAAACCAGAGTTTTTGGCAGATTCAACATGTTCATGATTGTTCTTAGATTTTCAAGACCATGCTGCAGCTTAGAGATTTAGTTTACCCTATGATGAAGTTCCGGATTGGGATGGGGAAGACATATGGTTATGGTTTGACAACTGGACTACTCACAGTCCTCTTCGATTAAGACCGGATTTCCATAGGATCCGAAACAAGATTCCTATTGCGGCTACTGTGGCTTGGTACATACAGGAGATAACTAGGATTGGTTCCCAACGCCACTTCCACTTGCTTGATAACTTGTTACCCGAGGTCCTCCCTGACTACCGGAAGGATCAACTGATTTGGACCTTACACCCTAGTGGTAGGTTCACTAATAGTTCAGCTCACAGTCTACTTTTAGCGCCTATGGAGCCTATCCCGTGGAGTGCGATGGTATGGCAACAAGTGATGTGTCCTAAAGCTACGTTTTTTTGTTGGTTGGCGATCAAGAACAGGTTGAGGACTAAAGATAGATGGTTTGGGAGTTACGATCCACTTTGTGTTTTGTGTAAGCAAATAAATGAGAGTCATAATCATCTGTTCTTTGATTGTCCTTATAGCAACTCAGTTTGGAGTAGTATACTACATATGCTCAGACTATGAAACCCTACAATCAGTCATCCGATCTTCCAAATCTGGTCAATGTAATGGGCTATTAATTAAGACTTCTTTTCAGATTGTGATCTACTATATTTGGCGGGAGAGGAATCAGAGGACCTATACTAATACAAAGCAGCATAAATACGTACTTGCGGCCAATATTGTCAATATGATCTGAGGGACTATGCTTTCCAGAGAAAAACATGACACTGTAAGCCCTGATATTAGAGAGAATTGGCATATCTGATTTAAATGTGGTTCTTTAGGCTGTACATTTTTCTTTAGCTAGTTTCTTTTGAAGTTGCTGTAGGTCCTTTTGAGGTCCGTGTACAAGTTCCTTTCTTTTGAATATATATTTATTTAAAATCCCAAAAAAAAGTCTGGTGCCTCCTAAATGCATATTGCATATTGACAAGTTAATTAAAGACATTTTTTTAAATCCTTAATAGGATGCAAAGATGACCAACTCCATCTTTAGAACTAACAATGTTCGTTTGCAGGTTTGACATGGGTTCATCTTTACTATAAAAAATAATTGCCTAAATAAAGGGAAATGGAAAATCCACCACATTTTAATTGAGCATAATATAGCATGGGTAAGTATTTTCAGGGATGCTAACTTCTTTTGCTCCTCTTTATTTAAGGTCTTGAGTTCTCTAATGAATTGCATCGAGTGAGAAACTGTAGAGATGAAGAGGTTTGAGTAGACTCGTCACCAACTGAAGTGAGAGAATAAGAAGATAAAAAAAGATCTCACAACGCTAAAGGAGGAAAAGAGAGGGATATTATAGAGTTAAGAGAAGCTCTTACGACATTTAAGGATGATTTCTAGAAGCTCAACAATGCCAATAAGATGCTCAAAGAGGCAATGATACTTATAAACAATAACATATTACAAGCTCAATAACTTCTGTGACTTTTTAGAGTACAAAACCTTTGAGTCATTGAAATATAATGAGATGGTTGGCTTTTCCATTGAGGGCTTCAATGACTTTTACAAGCTATTCAAGGTTTCCATACTTTAATGTAGATTATCTTCACACTCAAGTTGTGATAATTGAGGCTAATGTTGCCAAGCGGGTCACCAAAGATTAAAATATTAAAGATGAGTTTGTTGTGATACTTTAATAGCATAATCTTAACCTTTACTCCATATATTCTCTTCCTATCGATGATGAAGCCTCTTCTTAGGTTTAACTCTCCTCATATACTATAAGGGTGCAAACGTACTTCTTCAGATCTATTTAAAATTTATGTAAACTATTTTGTTAATATGAGATCATCTTTTCCTACATCTTTACATTTCTTATTTTTTTCATATTAAAACTATTCAAGAATATGATTTAAAATGATGGAATAGCTAAGTGAATGAATTGCTTTTTTATTAACTATAAATAATAGCTAGGTCTATCTTCTTGTATGTGTGACTTTCTTTAGATATGCACTTCTTTTCATGCAAACATGATTCTTACTTTGTACATGATCACATTTGGAAGATTTGAGCCTTTTCATGAAAACATTTATTTCTTTTTATGAGCAAATTATATTTCGATAGATCTATGTCTTTATGTGTAAATATAGTTCTTTATCTATGATCACTTCAGAATATTTTCATCTTACTACAAACATTTAGTTTATTTATTTGTATGAAAGCCTTTAGGCAATGTGTGAACATGGTTCTTCATCATGCACTAACACTTTTTATAGATTTGTCTTTACGTGTAATCACTTGGTTCATCCTTATATGTAATCATCTTTGACATATCTATATCATTGCATGCAAAAACTTAATTTGTCCTTATCCATGATTGCCTTTGAAAAGTTTGTGTCTTTCTACGTAAAAAAATGGTTAGTCTTTGTGCATTATTACCTTTGGCATATCCACTTCTTTATGCAATAAAACTTGGTTCATCTTTTTCTTAATAATTGTACGAATATTTCAAGGTCTCTAAAATATTTATTTATATATGGTTGCAAATAGATTATATTCCATATTTGAGGTATTTTCTTTCTACATAAGTATGCTAATTCAGATATCTTAGACCTTATAACTTCCTAAATCTTCAAGGGCCCTATCTAGTTAATGCTAGTTTTCTTCTCAGTGCAAATCTATTTGAAACACTAACCTTTCTTAACACCATGTCTCCTACCTTTAGGTCTGGTGTTCTTATCTTCTTGATGTTTTTGAAGTCTTACTCTTTGTTTTAGTAAGTCTTGTTTCTTGGTTGGCCATTGATTCTTCTTTCATTGATCAAGTCCAAATTAACCTCAAATTTTTTTTTCAGAATTTAAAAATAATTTACAAATAATGAGCCTTAATCTAGCACATACAAGAGTACAAGCTTAGATAGATACAATATAAGGCTAATAACTTGCTAAAAAAACTTTTCTTCAAGTGAGCCATGGTAGAAGCCTAGGCTTTAAAGGTTTAGTCTAATTTTGATCCAAAGGGAAGATTTAAGTTGCAAGTTTTGTTGAGCAAGTTTTATATATAATAAAACTCTCAATACCGCAAGTGTACAGATCGTATCATATAGTATCAAGGGTATTGTTCCCACAAGGACTATAGACACATAATCAATTTGAATCAAACTTTGTCTAAGGTACTAAGAATTTGATTTGAATTAAAATAAACAACAAAAATAATAAAATAATAAAACAAAACAATTAGCAAATAAACAATTAAGCCACCAACGAAATTCAGATTGACCAAAGATGAATACTTAGGAACTATTCTATCCTTATTTCGTTTTCCTTAATCTTGTTAATTCAATTTATGTTTGATCCAAGATATTCTAAAGTTTTGATTACTCTCCCTCAAAATCTAATCAAGTAACCCTAATTAAACTCAATATTTATAAATTTGTAATTTCTCGATTCATAAAACTACTCCTTACTTATTCAATTAGATCAGAAGTAATCCTATAGATAATTAATTTCATAATTAAAATCTCTTTTCAATTGCTTATTAATTTTATAATTGTAGGTCTATTAAGTTGCCAACTCTCATTGCATAACTTAGCACTAATGAATTGACTCACTCTCTCGATTTATGATCAATTATATATATGATAATTATCATAAACATTCAAAGATATATTGAAAGCAACAATAATTAAGGTTCACAAAATACTTCCAAAATAATTCCTAATATGGATTTAAGAATCCATAAAACTATTATAAATCATAGAAATCCAATTACACATCAAGGACTATAAAGATATTAAAGGGAAAAGAGTAAAAACTGTTTGAAGACTTGATCTAGAATGCTGAAATTTCCTGAAGCTCTTCTTTGATCTCTCTACTTTGATCTACTTTGAAGCAATGACTATTGCCTCTTTTTGGTGTTTTTTTATGTCCTTATATAGTGCTTTTGGTTTTCAGGGTTATGTCTAGGGTTGCTTTACTTAATTTAATTCAAAAAATAGCCCCGATCTCTCAAAATACAAAAAATTGTGCCTGAAAAAACCTTATGGCATGATCATC
>JAOQMM010000153.1:0-12230 GCA_027563515.1 Erythroxylum platyclados | reverse complement strand
ATAAAATTTATTATATTAAATATTATTTTATTATATAATAAATAATAAATATTATATTAAAATTTGTGCCTGTAACAGTTAACAGATACATTAATTTTATAAGAAAACGACGACGATTTTAATAGGACAGAGGGCGACAGACAAAAATGGGACAGAGAATCCGAACTCATCTTTTGCGATGATTTTCATTGCTAAAGTTGGTGACGATTTTATAAAATCGTTGTGAAAAGTAAAGCAGTCTATATGAAATAAAACTATAAATCAACCCAACTAGTTTAACTTTTTGAGACAATTTCTTTGCGACGATTTTAGTAAAGCGTGGTTAAAAGCTTACCTTTTGGCGAAGATTTTTAAAATCATTACCAAATATTTATTTTTAGCGATAATTTACAAAATTGTCATCAAATATTTATTTTTAGTTATAATTTTTAAAACATATTCAAAAAAAATTTAGCGAAAAGGCTACCTTATTATAGTGACTGGTTATGAATGAGTGAAACCTCTTGTACTACTGTTTAATATATTATTTTAAGTCATAAAGAGATTATATATATTATTTTAAGTCATAAAGAGATTTCTTCGACAAGCAAACATGTTCTTTCTTGTCTTTAGTAATAAATTCCTATAGTTTTTGCATATAAATTCACTCCTCTAACTTACCATAGGGAAAATTAGTTTTAACATTTAACTATACCAACTCTAAATCAAACATGGGTACAAATGTGAGTAAAACTCAAACGGAATAGTGTTTTACTACATGTGAGAAAATATCATTGAAATCAACACCTTGTACCTAACTATATCCCTTAGTAAAGAAGTTAGCCTTATACTTGACTCTTTTATCTCTTGGAGGGGACTCCTTCCTTTTGAAGACCCATTTCCAACCAATTATCTTTTTTCTTTATGGTAGTTTGACTAATTACTAAGTACCATTTTTGTGTAAAGAATCCATTTTTTCTTACATTTCTATTGCATATTTTTCTTAATTGATAAAAAATATATAAAATTACAGATGGTTCACCATTCTTATTAATATCATATGTTATTGATAAGTATAAAAAACTAACCATGCATAGTTTGCATATCTTGGTCGTAGCATAATATCTCTTTGACCCTTGCCTTTAGCTATACTGTAAGGACTTTGTATCAAGCTTGCTCAACTCCACCTGAACTGGATGATGGATATGACAAAAAGTTCTCTAGAGCAACATCTATCTAATTAGAGGATCTAGTTACTTCTAATTCTATGAGGATCTAGTTACTTCTTATTCTAACTTTTTTAAATTGTTCTTTACTTAATCTATTCTATAAGGGACAAAAGAATCCAACTTTGGATTAAGTATTGACCACTCATTAGAAGTCACATCTCTATTAACTACAACTTTTGGTGAATTGGTGCCTAGACACCATAACTTGTAACCTAATGCACTTCTTAACCTATGGCTCTAAATTGCCATTATTAACATGGATATATGTTAGAGAATTAAAAATATTTAAATTAGAGTAATTAATAGAATTACTAGAACACAATTCCTCTAGAGTCTTAAAACCAATAGGAATTGATAAAAATTCATTTATTAAATATCAAGTCATAAATACAGCCTCTACCTGTAACTACGTTGGCAAACTAACATTAGAAAATAAGCATTATGCTCTCTCAATCATGCATTTTGTAGCTCCATCCTATTTGTGTGTCTTTCTATCTTTCCAAAGTCAAACTATCCCATTATTCTTGTAGAACTCATTGAACTCTATGCTACAAAAATTCTAAGCCATTTTCTATTTTAAGCCCTATGATATACTTTTATGTTTACTTTTCAATTAAAACTTTCTATTACTTAGAGTAGTGAAAACTTGATTTTTATGCTTCAAAAAATAAACCCAAACTTTTCTTGAAAAATAATTAATAAAAATTACCATGTATTTGGTGTCACCTCTTGAACGAACACATAAAGGATCCCAAAGGCATAAATGAGTATAGACCAGGGTAGTTTTGGACCTATGAGTGGTTGTAATAAAATTGAATCACTTTTGCTTCTTAAAGACATAATGCTCATAAAACTCTTATCATTCAAATGCTTTGTTCACATAACAAATCTCTTTTACTCAATAAGGCCATGATTTTTTTTCATTCATATGACCTATCCTCATATGCCATAATTTAGTGACATCATTATCAAAAAATGGTGAAGAACTTATAGCACTAGCAACTGTAATCATGAGTCCTTTCAACAAGTACATATTCCCATACTTATTGGCTTTCATCATAACCCAAACACCTTTGATGACCTTTAAGGCTCCACCTTTAGCTGAATACTTGTATGCACTGCCATTAAAGGCACCTAAAGAGATGAGATTCCTTTTTAGGTCTAGAATGTGAAGAATAATTACTAATGTTTTCACAATGTCATCATGCATCTTAATTTGGATTGATCCTTTGCCCAAAAATTTGTAATCTACATTATTCCCCATTAGAATAGTTCCAACTACTATATGTTGTAAACCAATTCTGATTAGAACATACATGAATGGAACAACCAGAGTCTATGATCCATTCATCTTTAGACTTACAATTGATATTGATAGTGACTAAAAGAAGATCTATATTAGACTCATTAGTTGCAATGCTAGCCCCAACAGATTTTCTTTTCTAATCATCTTTTGACTACTTTTTTCTTCAACTTGAAGCATTCAGCCTTAGTATGCCCCTTCTTGTGACAATAGTTGCACATCAAATCCTTACATTTAGACTTTGACCTATATCTTGCTTGTTATTACCTGAATTCTTTTCCTTTACCTTTCCTCTGGCAATAAATCCTTCTATTGGATTATCACTTTTGTTATTGCTAAATATCTCATTATCGATGAGATCTTTAGATAAGAGTGCAAATTTTAACATCTTTAAAGGTTACATTCATCTTACTATAAACCGGTGTTTCTTTAAAGTGCAAGTATGAGGGTAGCAAGGAACCCAATAACTTAAGGGCTTAATCTTCACCATTAATTTCCATGTCCACATTTTTCAAATACAAAATAATGAATATAAGAGTGTTAATATGACATTTAACGAATATAAGTTCATCTATTTGTAAGTTATAAAGCTAAAACTTTTTATGAAGTTTGGTAGTGAGGGATTTTTCCATGCACAATGACTCTACCTTGGCACATAAGGAGGCAACCTTTTTTCTCACTAATGATATCCTTTAAGACTTGATTAGAGAAATATAGTCGAGTAGATGACATAACCTTCCCATTCAAATAATCTTTTTTCCGTGTAGTCACAAACGCTGACACGTTTTCGTTCCCTAACAAAGTCTTATAATACTTATGTTCGACTAAAATATCATATAGGACAAAGTTACAATTATGTTTAAAAAATTCTATTCAAATTTAGTTACCATTATATATTAGCTATCAGAATCCTATCTCTGATACTAGTTTGTTCTACTTAGGGATGATTAAAATATTTTTAGTAAATAATAATGACAAAAAGGGAGATTAAGAAATATTAAAGTAAGCATGAGACAATTTAAAATATAAGATTTTACGTGGTTGGACTTCAAGCCTATATTTATAGGCGAAGGAGTAAAATTTCACTAAAGAGAAAAGGGAATAATTATAAAGAGAGTTATCAGTCAAACTCCAAACTTAAATTTAGTCAAAATTATAACTCAAGACATTGACAAATGTAGCTCACAAAATACACTAAAGTGATACTGTGTATCATTTAGTGTATTTAATTTTCAAGATGAGTTAAAAATAGTTGCACAAGTCTTTTATATGTTGAAAGTGTTTGGGAAACAGAAAAAATTAATCAATCACCTTAAATGTGTTTTGATGGCCAAGCAGCCATACTTGGTTTCCAAGAAATGGCAGTGTATCGAATCCCTTGAAAGAATCAAGAGATAAGTATAAGTAGGATATTCTTAATTGATCAGTTGGCTTTTTGTTTAGAAAGATAGTTGATCTATCCTTTTGTTATAATACTTAATCTACCTCTAATGGCCTCTGAAATTGCTTATGTTAAAAAACCTATTGGTGCTACTACTGCTACTGGAAACTCCACCGTATTGAAGCCACCCAAATGGTTTTCATAGTCAAATCTTGATGACTTGTTTGCACTACTTTCTTTGTGCATATGCTCACTAATTTTGGGGCGTATACAAGTGTTTTGAGGCTTGTAGTTTCTTTATTACTTCTTTGTGCATCCAAATTACAAGACTGGAAGTTTTGATCCGTTGTTGTGAAGATGCCAAGGATTTAGTGCTGTAAATCCTTCAAGAATTTAGGTTGTAAACTACTTAATTAACTTGCAACAAGCATATATATATCCCTTAGTATACCATCATCATCAACACCCAGTTGCAGTCCCGCTGAGGCGCGAGGTTTGGGAAGATCTGATAATATGCAGCCTTACCCCTGCCTAGTAGAGAGGTTGGTTTCGATAGACCCACGTGCAATGTGTCATAAAGATCTTACAAAATGATAAATGGATGTGCAGACATATCTGTAGAACATGTTTAAGATTAGCAATAAACTTTGGGAGAAATACATACCATAAGAGACCCATAATAACTAAAAGACCTGTACAGGAATAACTCTAATCAGGCCTGTCAAATCATTGATTACACTACATATGAAACTAACTAATCTATACACCTTAAGAGGTAAATATTACACATTAAATGCAAAGGATGCAGGTTATTGTAGCCTACAATAAAGCGAATGTCCTCTTTTAAGAGAGACCCTTAACCAGTATCCTAGTATGCCAAAGTTTCCTATTGCGGGCAAGGTCCTTGGTAAGATCCAGCCTAGCCATATCATTCCTGATCACTTCCTCCCAGTTCCTTTTAGGCCTTCCTTTTTTCCTCTTACAATCTCTAAGTAATATTTTCTCACATCTTCTCACTGGAGCGTCGGGATATCTTCTCTTAACATGTCGGAACAATCTAAGTTGTGCCTCTTTCAATTTTTCATTAATACTAGCCACCTTTAATTTGTCTCCAACCATTAGATCTTTGACCTTATCTCTTTTGGTAAGGTTACACATCCACCGGACCATCCTCATCCCCGTCACCAAAAGCTTATTAGTATGTATTTGTTTGATGGGCCAACATTCTTCCCCATATAACATGGTTGGCCTAATCACTAAGCGATAAAATTTACCTTTAAGCTTGAGTGGTATCTTCTTGTCATATAAAACACCTGACACATTTCTCCATTTGAGCCATCCTGATATGATACGATGAACTATATCTTCATCGATCTCTCCATTGCTTTGGATGATAGAGCTCTCCATTGCTTTGGATGATAGACTCTAAATATTTAAAACACTCCTTCTGTGGTATAACTTCGGTTCTAATCTTTACCTCCACTTCGGTAGTCACTTGATGACTTGAAAAGTTACATTCTAAGTATTCAGTCTTAGTCTGGCTCACTCTAAATCCCTTTGACTCTAACGTTTCTCTCCAACATTCTAGCTTGACATTTACCCCCTCTTTGGCCTCATCGATTAAGACAATATCATCAGCAAACAACATACACCAAGGCACATCTCCTTGAATATGCCTGGTAAGCTCATCTATCACTACTACAAATAGAAAAGGGCTTAATGCAGAGTCTTAGTGTAACCCAATACCAATAGGAAAATTTTCAGTATCTCCTCCGATCATCCTTACTCTAGTCATTGCCCCTTCATACATATCTATAATCACCCTTACATATGTCATAGGCATTCCTTTAACCTCCAAACACCTCTACAAGATTTCCCTAGGAATATTGTCATATGATTTCTCGAGATCAATAAAAACCATGTGTAAATTTCTCTGTCTCTCCTTGTAATAATCCATTACTCTTCTAAGGAGATGTAAAGCTTTTGTCATGGACCTTCCTAGCATAAAGCCAAATTGGTTTTTCGAGATAGAAGCCCCCTTTCTAACTTTCTTCTCAATTACTTTCTCCTACAACTTCATGATATGACTAAGTAGTTTAATACCTCTATAGTTGTTACAATTCTGGATGTCTCCCTTGTACTTATATAGAGGAATTAACAAACTCAGTTTCCATTCATCTAGAATCTTGGTGGACTCAAGGAAAACGTTAAAAAGCTTGGCTAGCTAATTAAGGCCTTCGATGTCTAGGCTCTTCTATACCTTTATGGGTATCTCATCTGGTTCTACTACCCTTCCACTCTTCATCTCCCTCAAAGCTTTTGTAATTTCGTCCCTTGTGATAGGCTTACACCAACAAATGTTACGAAATCCCTCAGACTTGTTGAGGTAACCTAAAGAGATGTTTTCCTCTAGGTCTTCATTAAAAAGGCCATAGTAATATCTTTGCCATCTACTCCTTAGTATACCATAGTGTTTAAAGGATCCTGATTATTTTTACTGAAGAAAAGAAGTGCATATATGTGACTTATTGCTACTATAGTCCTGCAAGGGGCATATTGTTTGAGATATATTGATGATCATATTTCAGAATTCTTCTTTACTTTGTTGTCCATAGCTCTGGATTCATAGTTGTAAAGAAGCTGTTATGTTTCTTGTTGAATGGCTCTTAACTATGACATAACTCTACTGTGGTGCTACGTGGATAATCAAAGGATGGGCCAAGAGTGTTGAATCCAGTCTGAGCATATGATCCTGATGCAGTAATGGGCACATAATTTGCCCATACGTTATTCATCGTGTTTCTGCCTATATTTCTGCTCTCAGCTCTTGTATGCACTGTTTAGACATGGAGAGTATGATTTAATTGGGAATCCAATGCAAATTCACATATTTAGGCGCTACTTGATTAAAATCTTCACTATGTTTCGTATTTAACGTAAGTAATTCTCATTCTTATCTGCTGTCTTTAAGCAAAGTAGATCATGCAAGACATGATCATAAGCCTCTTCATACAAAGGAATAGTAGTGTTAATTTTTTTTTTAATATCTAGAAGTTAAATGGGACATTCATTTACGCCGTGTAACAATTATAATACATTTCCAGGGATTGCTCACAAGGGAATTCTCATTGATTGGCTGTAACTTGTTCTTAATTGTGTGTAATGTCTTTGGCTACTAGACAAGTTAATGACAAAACAAGTGACAAATGATTGTGATGTAAAGGGTTAGCAGCTTTGGATGAGGAGCTCCTTCATTCCCCTGCAATTGCAACCACTACCCTTAAAGAAGTTTTCTCCCCACTCATATTTCTGTTATCAGTCTACGACAAGGACACCGTCGCCACAAGTTGTATGAGACTTGTAGTTTAGGCCAAAAAGTTTCTGTTAGTTGGACGTAAATGTCCACCAACTATTAATTGACCCACAAAGCAATTCCGAACTCAAATAAAATAGCCCCATTCAATACTGTGGAATTCTTTTATTTGAACTGAAAAAGAAAAGGCAAAAGCGTAAAAACTTGATTATATAAAAGGGTCACTCAATACAAGTGACCCCAGGCCATTAGTGTTCAACCATAATATGGTCACTCTCAAACCCAAAGTTCCTTTCAAAAATAAAAATAATTTATATTATATTTCTTTAATAAAAATGTCCCACAGAGAAAACAGAATTCCCGAAATCCGTTAAATTACCATCCAAAACACAACCACTTCTTGTACATGAGGAAATACGTTTCATCTTATAATATCAAGACTGCTCATATCTAAATATCTCCGACCAAATGAGTGGTCCAAACTCCCGACTCCCAGAGTAGCAGAAATTGGAGGGCTGTCGTTCAATCCATTCTCCATTGAGATGAGATAAGGTTACGGACCCTTAACGCCACGTGGCACTCCGGCTACGGTGCCAAACGATAAGGATACGATCCAATCAGAACGTTGTAAAGTCATCACTGGAAAGATCCAACGGTTGATAGGTCTGCAATCCGTGCAAAACCAAATGTCAACCATTGGATGGAATCTAACATATGGGGTTTCAAGTTTATAAAAAGCAGAAGTGGTGACTCTTCTACAGCTTGTGTAACAGATAAGAAGTAGAAGACGAAGAAGAAGAAGAAGGTGTAATGGCTTCCTCTATGTTATCAACTGCAACCATGGCTAGCATTAGCCGTGCCACCGCAGCTCAGGCGACTATGGTGGCACCGTTCACTGGTCTGAAATCGACCTCTGCTTTCCCAGTCACCGGCAAAACTAGCATTGACATCACCTCTCTACCTAGTAATGGTGGAAAGGTTTCCTGCATGCAGGCAAGTTCTATCCTTCGAACAAAATTTGTACCTAAAGCTTTGTGTAAATTGATAAAATAATTGTCTAATTTTCAATTTCTTTGCGCATGTTGTAGCCACAAGTAGTTCTGTTGATTATACCTTGAAATGCATTTACTGGGGTTTAAAGAAGAGAACCACCATTGCTGCTATTAATGGTTACCTAAAAGAAACTGTAATGACAGAACTTTGAAACGGAAATTAATCTTAAAACAAGTTAACTCGAGGGTTAACTCACAAGTCTATATATGGTGGTGAACATGGCAGGTGTGGCCTCCACTTGGCAAGAAGAAGTTCGAGACACTCTCATATCTTCCACCACTTAGTAGGGAAGAATTGGCCAAGGAAGTTGCATACCTTCTTCGCATGGGATGGGTTCCTTGCTTGGAATTCGAGTTGGAGGTGATCATTTTAAGTCTTACACTACGTAATGGCAATTTCTTGGTTCAATGCTACCTTATTTTTAGTTCGCCGAATTGGAACTATATTTCCATATGTTGGAATTGATTGACGCAGTATCTCTAGCATCTTAACAATTTAAAACCTCCTTAAATATTACAACGCAGTTTTCAAGTGACTAAATAATGTTATAGCATCTGAGATTTGCGGGAGAACTAATCTAATTCTGTTTTAACTTTGTGAATTGTTGTATAGCACGGGTTTGTGTACCGTCTGAACCACAAGTCACCAGGATACTACGATGGTCGCTACTGGACAATGTGGAAGCTGCCCATGTTCGGTTGCACCGACCCGCTGCAGGTTTTGAAGGAGCTGGATGAGGCCATTAAAGCATACCCCAATGCATTCGTTAGAATCATTGGCTTCGACAATGTTCGCCAAGTCCAATGCATCAGTTTCCTTGCCTACAAGCCTCCTGGCGTCTAAATAATATATCAGCATGATCGACCATTTCCTTTTTCTACTATCAGAGTGTATCAATGGTTTGCGTTGTATTCATTAGGATGCTTTTGATTTATTTTTGGACTTTAACTTGATTCAATAAGTCTCTTGTGTAGGCCGCTGGATGTTACGACTCAAATATGCATACATGGCCGGCTTATGATGTGCAATTTCTCAATTTTTACTTTTAGTGTTCAATCGTATTAATTGCTGCTAAGAGCACTTAGATACCATTTTCCATTTTCGAGCTTTAAAATCATATTCGTTGGTTTAATGTCGAGTAGAAGAAGAGATAAGAAATGTGAAGCTATTATTTAATGCATGGGTATATCTCAAAAGAGATAAGGAAATCGGCATTGTGTGGTTCTTATTTTGATAGGCTCCTTCTATAATTGCGACTGAGAAACGGGCACGTCAACAAAACCAAAGGCATAGGATGGGTGGATAACATGGACTTTTCGGTTCAGTCAATTTCCACTTACCATAATTAAGATTGTCACTAGGCATCAATTACCCGAGAGTTGCTTAATTTTTCTAAATTAAGTGCTATTATCATTACACCTCAAAGGCCTTCCTTAGTTAGCCCTTTACTATAAAGTTATTCCTGAATTATCTAACATTTTCTTTTGAGCTTCAAGAATTATGGACAAGTAGTTGCTTCCTATAACTTTTGGAAGAGAAATGCTTCTTAGACTAATCTAGTTACTGTACCAAACTCAAGAAGATAATCCAACTGAATCATCTAAATATTCTTCCCATTTATGCCATTCAAATAGGCAGAACAAATGGACTTTGATTTGTAGTTGAGTGAATTTACTTTCAAAAACAACCTCTCCATTTGTTAGAGGTAAAACTGTGTACTATTAGATCTTTTCAAATCTTATGTATTGGCGACACTTTCACTTTTATTTTAGTTCAGTGAATTTACTTAATTACGAAGAATAATAGAAGTCTTGTTTAAAGATAAAAAAATGACAATTTCTCTTAATTTTCTAAATTTTGTATGGATACTTTACCATCTTTAACCTACTAAAAAAAGTAAAATTGATTGGAATGTTACAAAAATGTTCTATATCGATATACGGCTAATCAATAGGAAAATATAACAAAGAAGAATTTTAAGATTTTTTTTCTCTCACATCTTGGAGTGTCACTCACGAAAAGTTGTCACGTCAATGTCAAATATATGTACTTTAAAATTTTCAATGACAGAGATAATAATTTGTGTATGAAAAAGGATTCACAATTTAATAATTTAAGATTATGAGTTAAGGTTTTTTATATAATCCATTCTTATTAACTAAGATAATTATAAAATTTCAGTTAATATTGGAGCAAATTATGAAACTAATATTTAAATAAAAAGTATGATTCAAATAAGAAATTTGAATCTTTATATTCTTACAAATAATAAATAAGCAAGATGTTCACATTCTATAATCAGACTAAAAATATGACCAAGTAAAATAATTGATTGATGTAATGATGTGTGAATTATTTTAAAAATAGAGAAGGGTAAGAACGTTCGATGTGAGGAAGTGTAAAAAGTAATATTGAATAAAAGTTGTAATTTGAACAAAAAATTTGAATTAATATATGCTTACAAATAGTAAGTATAATTAAGTTAAGTAAGATGTTCGTGAAAAAAATTTACTTATGAGTATAATATAAATCTGTGATCAAAATAAGAACTCGATAATTAATTTACATACCAACATTTGGGAGGAGTAAAAATGCAAATGAGTGAATTTCCAAATAAATAAAGTTTTCATTTCTTAACAAAGTTTAAGGACGAAGAATAAGGCTTAAAAATAAAAAATAAATACTCTTTAGTAAAGGGAAAAATAACAACTAAAATTATTAAAGATTGAAGGAAAAATTCCATAACTAAGATGGAAACATTTATTAGTATCAAACAAACTCCATATAAGCACTTGAGACACAATTATAAAAAGACCCACTAATAGATCACAAAAAAAAAAAAGAGAAGTTGACATAAGCCTTGCAAATTAGATACAAAAATAAATATGTTTAAAAATAAATATGATAATAAAAAGAAATAAAGAAGATAAAGAAGAGTTACCAAAAAAGGAAGAGGAGATGGTTGCCCAAATCTTAAAACAAAAAATAAAGATATTATGAAAGAGAATTTCTGATTTAGAGAGTAAAATAAAAGAGTTGATCTATGTTAAGATTGAGTGATTCTTTTTCCTTTCACTGTTTATTTTAATTTCTTTATATTATAATTATTATCACTTAATAAGTAAATATACATAAATATACAAATAGGACGGGTAAGGGGGTAGTAACATGCTTTTGTTCCCTTTTTCACTCTTTAGGTTAATTTCTTTATAATATAATTGTTCTCACTTAATAGGAAAATGTATATGAATATATAGATATGAATCAACAAATATAAATTATTAGATAGTCATTGTTAAGCGGTATGAAATGTCGAACACTTTTTTTTGGAAAGGTGAACAAATAGGCATTTAACTCATGAATAACTAGAGTAATGATAACACATATTAGAAGAAGTGGGTAAAAACGAGACCTAAAAACAACAACTGAAGTTAGGCAACAAGAACTAAAAGTAGGATCATACAATGGTCCTGAGACTCGAGTCATGGTAAGAGATGAACTATGGAGCTCCTTCTTTGTGTTACCTGTCAAAGTGACTATTAAGAATTAGAATGAGTGTTATGAACAGAAATCCTCTAGATTTGAAGAACACTCTATATGGAGGCTAACTTTGTGCTCATACATAGATAGGCCTCTTATGCTATTGTTAACTCTTGAATCCATTAAAATGTGCTCTAGAAAAAAAAAAAAATAGATGCTCCAAGATTTATGTTGGAATGTCCTCCTATTCTTCTCTCTCCATATATATAAATTTTGTAGCTTAAAGCTAGTTTAAAGAATGTTAGGTCATCTTTTTCTGTATATCTCACCCACTCAGCGTAAACTATGAATTGAGGCCAATTGCTTTCATAGAATTGTATTTTAAGTAGGTATTTTTCGCGTAAACTGTTGGTTACGATCATACCAGCACTAATGCACCGGATCCCATCAGAACTCCGAAGTTAAATGTGCTTCGGCGAGATTAGTAAGAGG
>JAOQMM010000151.1:0-13550 GCA_027563515.1 Erythroxylum platyclados | reverse complement strand
TTCCTCTTGTATTTTTTATAAAGAGGTTATTTTCGTTATTCGAAAATAACCTTCTGATCACAAAGGAGCAACTTTTCTCATTACTTTTAAGCCTCCGTTTTAAGTTTGTTCATATTTGATATTTATATTATATGTATTTTATTGTTATTTTTAACCGAAGTTTAAATGAAAAGTTTTTGAAAGACTCAAAACTAAAAGTATTTTTAAAAAATTTAAATATTAAAAAGTTTTTTAAAAATTTCTTAAATTATTAATACTTATTTTTAAATTTAAAAAGAAAGACAAACTTAGCTATAGCTAACTTAATGAATTATACATAAAAAAAACTAGGATGGTTTATTTTTATCTCAAAATTTTAATTTAAGATAGAAAATTTGGAATAAAATATATTAAAATAGAATACCAACAACTAGACAACTCTCTCAACTTTAAAAATAATATGAAGGTGACGAATTGATAAGTGACTTTAGTTCTATCTTATCCTTGCTTTTCCCATCCACTGTCATTCGATACAAGCCAATTAAATGGTGTAATTACTATTTGACAATCAACATTTTTTTCTTGAACATCCTCTTTAAGAAGACACTAGCATTTCCCATTATTCTTAGCAAGAAACATTTATTTCATAATAATATTCACATAATTTTTTTCACATTTAAATAAACTTTTATGGAAAAATATATGAATTGATCTTAATATTTGCATGAAAATTTTAAAATTCTCTCAATATTTCACTATTTATAAGTAAGTTATTTTAATATTAATATTCATTTACAAATAACTCTTACTAAAATCAATAATAATATCTTAATTTTTTTACTAATGTATATTAGCTTTAAAACAATGTTTATTATATAAACAAAAATTAATATTAAAGATAAAAATTAATTTATTTTTTTATAAAAATCTTCACATCATTGCCTTTAAGCCTCTGCTTTAAGTTTGGTAAAAGGTTGATTGAGCCAGAACTTGATCTAGAATTTTGTGTTTAGTAAGTTCTGACTTTAAGCTTTAAGATTAAGGATAAGTTTGACTAAACCTGATTGACTTTTTTTGGGATCACTTTCCGGTATCTGGATCTTTGTTTTGAATAGGGTAGGATCTTTATAGGTGGCAAGCTCTCCCCACGAGTTATTTAAAGCGACTCTATTCTCAAGATTCGAACTCCAAATCTTAGTTAAGGGTAGATAAGCTTAGACCACTCAACCACAAACTCGTGGGCAAACTTGAACGATTTTAATCTTTATTGAATAAGTCTGACTAAATATATATTTTTAATTTTTTAAATTTAAATAAAGTGATATTAATTTTTTTCTAAATTTTCGGTTTAAGATTACAAGTCAAATCTAACTTAAAATCTAATTAGACCCTTGGCCGACCTAGCAACTCTTACCATCCTAGTCAGCCTATGTTTTGAAGATTGTGTGAATCAAATATGGCCATACGTATTTTTTCTCTAGATGATTCCATCATTGTCTTTCTCCAAGAATACCAGAATTACCCTCAGAGAACGTGGAGAAACGTGGGTGAGGTGGAGAAATACAATTTCGAGGCGGTATCAATGGATAAGCATGAGGAAATAAAAGAACACGGCGACGGTGGATATGCAATCTCTCTCTCCTCAATTGTCTATAAATATAGCCAAACCTGCGTCCCTTACTTTTCTGTATCATCGACGTTCGATTGTTTGTACTTATCGATCGTTAGACTGTTGAAGCTCTAAAAATGTCTTGCTGTGGAGGAAACTGTGGTTGTGGAGCTGGCTGCAAGTGCGGCAACGGCTGCGGAGGGTAAGATCATTGGAAAATTCTATGTACCCATTTCATTTTACGTTCTCTATTATGTGATCTTCGTTTTCCTTTTCAGTTGGAGCTTATGATGTTTGTAAAGTTAGCATCTTTCTGTGGGTTAATGCAATTTTGTTATCTTCTGATAGAAGAGGAGATGTTCTTGTCTTTGAAATCATCTTCATTGATCTTTTCTGGAAAAGAAAAACAGCTCATATGACCTTTTTCTGCTTTTGATGTGCATGCGCTGTCTGTCCGATAAACCCCTTAAATGTTAGATTATTGTTGTTTTTGATCTTTCTCGCTGATCTGCATGCGCTGTCTGTCTGATAAAACCCTTGTTGTTAGATTATTTTTGTTTTTGATCTATCTTGATGACCACTAGGACTAGACTGATGGTGATTACGTTTTCTGATCGAGTGATTTCTTTTACTACAGATGCAAGATGTATCCTGATTTGAGCTACACAGAGAAAACCACCGCTGAGACTCTGATTCTCGGCGTTGCACCGGCTAAAGCCCAGTTCGACGGAGCTGAGATGGGTGTCCCTGCCGAGAACGACGGTTGCAAGTGTAATCCATGCAAATGTAATCCATGTACTTGTAAATGAGGTGTCGGTGATTTTATAGACCAGAAATGACCTGATCCTGACAGAAGACTGCGTTTTTTAGTATATGTGTTTGTGTCTTGTCCGTTAATACGCTAGTTATGGTCGGTGTAAATCTGCGGAGCTTACTAGCCTAGGATTCACCGTTGTTTATCTAAGTCATGGCTTCTTGTTTGTTGTATAAAGGGTAGTAGTATACAACTGCACATACGTGATGGGTGTGTGCTTGCACCTTTTTCACTGCATGAATCATATGTATGTACTTGGAAAGCCAGCTTTCCAGCTTTAATGAAACCTGCTTTCTTTCCTTATCTTTTAACTTTTATGTTGGCTTCGGTTTTATGCTACAGACAGTTTTGGCTCTGGGTTTGAATAATTTAGTTGAGTTAGATTCTGTGAATTGTGACTACTCAAGTCGAGTAAATTACGGTGTGGTTGTTGTGCGTGGTCGACGAAATTATTGACTCTGTTCTGCATGGGGAGACTATGAAACGTCAAGCTTTAAGCCTATAACTGGTGATGGATGACCCCATTGTTTTTTCTCTCCTAATCTGTGTTGTTATTTGGCTGATAGGACCAGTACTAGAATTACTTAACACCATGATCTGTGTCGATCTCAACTTCACATTTCCTGGAGATTTCGTAGTTATTTAGAGACTTTTAAGTACTGGAATTCAACTTTACACCTCAGTAAGGGTACTAATGTTAAGATTGGTGGTGAGATTTTACTCGATGCACCAAACATAGAAAGGCATCTGATATCTATAATTGAAACCATTATTTAGTTCTATCAGTTCCTCGCTGCAATAGTGGAAGCCAATCAATGGATAAGTTTAGTATTGTATACAAAAATAACGTTAAGGGGAAGATGACAAGATCTGTGAAATGGACCTGCGAGCTCTGAATTCAAGAATAACTTATAAATTTTTATATTCAGTTTTCTCTATTATTTTCTGGTTAGGGTGCGTCGTGTATGTATAAGACACACGATCAGCTGTCATTTGCCAACAGCTTTTAGCTGTATGCTTTTATGTTCTTGATGGTCTCATCTCCGATGTATGAAATATTGCCATCAAAGTCTGTTGACAGAGGAAGCACAGCCTATGTTTCGTCGTGACTATCAATGACAACTTCAATGTTATGCGTGAGTTTAAGGCCCATTGCCTCTGCATCAGCAATTCTCAAATGAAGTTCCCATCCCTTTGGGAATCCTTGCTCGTAATGAATTCATAATTCCAATAACGGAACTGATGTTTCCAAGCAAGTAGTAGCCTAAAAGTCTCACCACATCTGGTTCGAGACAAACCGATCATCTCATTGATAAATTTGTCTATTTGAGTACGATCTGTAACTTTGGACATCGTAGTTTTCGTAAAGACACGATTATAAAGAGTAAGTGTCATGTCGATTTTTAAGGAAAAAGTTAATATTTGATTTATTGGCGTTGGCGGAACAACTTGGGACCGGACAGGAGCAAGGAAGTTTCCCAGAATCTTCTTACAGCTATCTCGGTGGACACAATCAGTCCTTTTTGGATCTTTGCACTCGTCAACATGTCGAAATCGGAAGAAAGAAAACGGCCACGTCTAACTCAAAAGTCAAAACAATGCTTCAAAAAAGGAAATATCAACACCAACACGCCGTGTACTTCACGTTATGTCATATCATCCATCCAATTCCTACGTTGGAAAAACAGGCACGACCCCAACGTAGACTTGCTAGGCCCTACAAGCAGAGTTTATTTGCTTGTTTTTCTAGGGATAATTAGATCTAAACTACCAAACTTTTTAAGATTTTTAATTTAGTATTTAAATTTAAAACTTTTTAATTAAATAAGTAATTTTTAAAATTTTAATAATTCAGTTCAAATCGTTAAATTTGTTACTGTTTTACTGATTTGGTTGACGAAATCTTTTTTGTTTATAATATATAAATGTGCATTTGAATACAAAATTTGTACCCAATTATAGTATTTTTTAATCAACATTTATATGTTATTAATAACAAAAATTTTGTTTGTCAAATCAACAAATTATTAACAAAACTAATGTTTTAAGCTAATAAATTGTTAAGATTTTAAAAAATTAGTCACTCGATTGAAAATTTTAAAAATTCAGATACTAGATTAAAAAAATTTCAAAAAGTTCAACACTTTAAAATTTATAACCTTACTTATTATTTTATTTTATTTCAATTTTTAAATTTTTTGTTAATTATTAACAATAATAAATATAATTTCTTTTTTTTAATTTTTTTTGAATAATCATAAAAAAATGAATTATTTTCTCCAAAGTTACCTATTCCTTTCCCACTACACAGCCAGATTGGGTGGTCTAAATCACTTATTTGGTCTACCACAGATTTTGTGAACAAAAAAAAGGCTGTGATGGATCTTATACCTGTGAACCATTCTATTCTCCAACTCACATTGAACTAATAATGCAACACGATAGGATGAGAGTACTTTGGCGATGCCATTGATAGGCAAAAGAAGAACCAATGGAATATAAGTAATAAGCAAGGAGAAACAGAGCCAATGTAAGTGCTCCAAAGAATCCTTGGAATCGTCAATTGCTTAGTTTGAGTCTCATATAATATCAAAGTTGGTACTTCATTCACACTTTAATGAGACATGAGAATCTTTGATTTTTCTTTTCGTTTATTCCCACTTTGTGAGAATAAGACATCGCTAATCTTTTGTATCAACAATATTCAATTGTATATAATAATGTTAAATTTAGTATAATAGTGATAACTCTAGATTACATAGTTAAGACCATTGTTTAAAATACCGTTCCGTGTCAGCTATTGTAGGCCGAAACTAACTTCAAATAAAAAAATTTCGTACTAGACTTTGGTACCGGCTCTTTTAGTACTATATAAAAAATTTTAAAATTTTTATTATATAAAATAATAATTACTTATACATGAAAAAAGATATGATAAAATTGTCAATAATTTATTTAGTAAATAATAAAAATACAAATAAAACGTATTAAATAAATTTTTATGTCATTAAACTAAGAATCAAAATAATGTTATTTTAGCAAAATTTAACAAAATGACACTATTTAATTAGTTAAAATTTCAACTATTAAAAATAATATTATTTTATTAAATTTAAATAAAATAACTTCTTTTATTCAAATCAATCATGTCATTTTTTATCAATTTATAGTTAATTTATTAATTTTCAAATATTTTCATATTTTCTAAGTTGGTATAAATTGTTAGAAATTCAAAAATAAATTATTTTAAGTAAAAAACGAGAACACCAAATAAAAGTAACTTATCAAACACTTAAGTTTTAATTTAATTCAATTACATCATCCTCACAATGTCTAATATAAACTTCTCAAATTCTTATTGAATTGAAGTAATTAAATGGAGTTGGAGAAGATCGTCTTTAAGAAATAAAACGAGTAGGCTACAGTCTACATCTCATTTCTTTGGTTTTACGTTATGATGTTGACTTTTTTTTATAATAATTCCCTGGTATCCGGAGTCAACAGGCTCCGATTAATTCGGTTCGAGCAGAGTAGGATTCTTGTGAGCTTTTTTCACGAGTTATTTAAAACGACTATATTCTTAAGACTTAAACTCAAAACTTTATTTAAAAGTGGACGAGTGCAGACTCCTCAACCACAGAAAAAGTCGCTTCCTGCTTAGAGAGGGTGTCCTGGCTCTATTATTCATATTCTGTACGTAAAGATAGGCATGGGCCTAATAAAAATCAAATAACTGAATACCGTCTCACCCACTGGCTGCCCCGTAACCCGTCTTTCAAAGAAACTGGCCTGACAGCAAAACAAAGGCAACCCAACTATCTGCAAGGGAACCGCTGAATGACTGCGAACTCTAGCTTCTGTAGATACGATGTTGACATTTAACCACCCACAAACCAAAAGTCGACGAGTCGTTTACTTTCTCCTTTTACTTAGTCCATGTAAATGGAATGGTGCTTTTTAGGTACCTATCATTTTCCAACTTCACAAAATTAACAAGACAGCCATTTATGATATAACATTGCAAAGTAAGAGATAGATGCAAAATTGTTATATAAAAAGATATCTAAAGGGAAAGGAAAAGAGAAATTGATCAAATGGGGAAAAAAGTTGTGTTATTTTTTAAAGGGTAAAAGATTTAAATATATATATTTTTAATTTAAGAAACTTCAGAAAATTTTATTAATCCTTAAAATTATTGAATCTTTTTTATTTTTCATTTTTTTAAAGAAACTCAATCTTTTATATTTCAATCAAAAATAATGACGAAATACACGTAATTTGAATATTAGTTGTAGACTAATCAAGTACCATTTATATGTTGATTCGACTAAATTCTTAAACTTAAATTGAACTAATTAAATACAACTCAAATTAATAATTTATTATAATTATCTTAAATTATTAATTTGAATTAAATTTATTTTGAATTAGATTTAAAAGCTAACTTGAGTTACCATATTAACAATATTTGATAGTTCATGTTTGATGGTCATACTGTGTATGTTTATCATTATTTTTAATTGAAGTATAAGAGAAGGAGTTTTTGAAAAACCAAAACTAGAACAATTTTTTTGAAATTTCTTAAATTATTATGTGTTTTACTCATTTTTAAATTAAAAAAGAAAGACAATATTAGCTTATAGCTAACTTAATGAATTATACATAAATCTAAATTCCAAACTTCATTAAAAAATTAGGGTCATTGATTTTTATCTTGAAATTTTAATTTGAGATAGAAAATTTGGAATAAAATCTATTAAAATAGAATATTAACGACTAGCCTACTCTCTCAACTTAAAAAATAATATGAACGTGACGAATTGATAACTGACTTTAGTTCTATATTATCCTTTTACTTTTTGTCATCCAACATCATTGGACACAAACGAAGGAAATGACGTAATTACTATTTGACAATCAACACATTATGAACATACCCTTAAGAAAACTATAGAAGTGTATTTTCCATTATTCTTAGCAAGAAACATTGCTCTCATCATAATGTTCACTTTTTTTTTCACATTCAAATAAACTTTTATGAAATATATATATATATATATATATATGTGTGTGTGTGTGTGTATGTGTGAATTAACCTGATTTAAAATTTTGTGCTCTGTAAATTTTAATTCAAGACTTTAGAATTAAGAATAAATTCGATTGAGTTTGAACAATTAAAATTTCGAAAAAATTTGGACTAAATGATATTAACTTTTTAAAAAATTTCAAATTTTAAACTAAACCAAACCCGAATAATTCAAAGTTGAGCGTAGCTCAAAAGTTAAAATAGAAAAAAATTACTTAACTCTAATTATTTGAATTATACTCAGTAAACTTTTGGCCTACCTAGCAATTCTTACCATCCTACTCCCCCTTGTTTTGAAGATTGTGTCAATAAAAAATGACCATACATATTTTTTCTATAGACTATTCCGTTATTGTCTTAGAGTTCAAGCTGTCTACGAAAGGTATACCAATTCTATTTTAGACAAACTTTTGTCTATTTAATCACTAATGGGGTCCACTAATTTAATTAGGAGTATACTTAATTGCTTTTATCATCATCATTCCTGTCAATCAATTCAAACAAGAAATCGAACGGTTAGAACAATGAGGTCAACCTTCTCTACAAAATATCAGAATTACCCTCAGGGATCTTGGAGAATCGGGGGTGAAATGGAGAATACACCCCGCAGAATACAATTTCGAGACGGTATCCATGGGTAAGCATGATAAATGTAGGGATGGACGGTGGATATGCAATCATCACTCTCCGCAGCTGTCTATAAATGTGGCCAACCACCGCTCTTTGTCTTACACGTCCGATTGGTTTTACTGATAAATCGTTTAACTCTCGAAGCTCTGAAAATGTCTGGCTGTGGAGGAAACTGTGGCTGTG
The DNA here is from genome assembly GCA_027563515.1 of Erythroxylum platyclados. NCBI lineage: Eukaryota > Viridiplantae > Streptophyta > Magnoliopsida > Malpighiales > Erythroxylaceae > Erythroxylum > Erythroxylum platyclados. The sequence goes on along the minus strand of JAOQMM010000151.1, from coordinate 5,249 downwards.
GCGCTGGCTGCAACTGCGGCAACGGTTGCGGAGGGTAGGATTACTGGAAAATTCTATCTACCCATTTCATGTTTCGTTCTCTATTATGTGATCATCGTTTTCTTTTTCAGTTTGGAGATTATGATGTCCGTAAAGTTTGCATCTTTTTGTGGGTTCATGCAGTTTTGTTCAGTTCTGATAAAAGATGAGATGTTCATTTCTTTGAAGTCAGCTACACTTATAAATGGTTAATCTTTGTTGAAAAAGAAAACCAGCTCATATGACCCTTTCTGCTTTTGATCTGCATGTGCTGACTGTCTGATAAAATCCTTATTGTTAGATTATTGTTGTTTTTGATCTATCTTGCTGACCACTTGGCCTAGACTGACGATGATTACGTTTTCTGATCGACTGATTTCTTTTACTGCAGATGCAACATGTTTCCTGATTTGAGCTTCACCGAGAAAACCACCACTGAGACTCTGGTTCTCGGCGTTGCACCGGCTAAAGCCCAGTTCGACGGAGCCGAGATGGGCGTCCCTGCCGAGAACGGCCCTTGCAAGTGCGGAAGTGACTGCAAGTGTGATCCATGCACTTGTAAATGAGATGTCGGTGATTTTATAGATCAGAAATGACCTGATCCCGACAAAAGACTGCGTTTTTTAGTATATGTGTCTGTGTCTTGTCCGTTAATAAGCTAGTCATGGCCTGTTTAAATCTGCTGATCTTACTAGCCTAGGATTTACGGGGGTTTATATATGTCATGAGGAGTTGTTTGTTTGGTTTGTTGTATAAAGGGTAGTAGATACAACTATACATGCGTGATGGGGGTGTTCTTGCACCTTTTTCACTGCATGAATGATATGTGTGCACTTGGAAAGCCAGCTTTCCAGCTTTAATGAAAACCTGCTTTCTTTGCTTATCTTCTATGTCGGCTTTGGTTTTATGCTACAGACAGTTTTGGTTCTGGGTTTCAATAATTTTAGGTGAGGTTGACCATGTGTGAACTGCGATAACGACTCCATCTAGTAAATTACAGTGTGGTTGTTGAGTGGTCCATGAAATTATGACTCTGTTCTGTATGGGGAGGCGGTGAAAGATCAAGCTTTAAGCCCATGACTGGTGATGGAGGCCCCATTGTTTTTGATAGGGATGGCAATGGGGGCTTTTTAAAAATAATTTTTTTAAAATTAAATGTATAAAGTATTTTTTTTAATTAATTGAGTCTGGTTTGAATTATTGAGGTGCAAATGAGATTTGACTCTTTTAAATAAAATAAATTAATTGGGCTTCAAACTGGTATGAATTTGCTGGTTCACATTCCTACGTACCAGTACTAGAATTACTTTGAGCACCATGTTCTGTGTCGATCTCAACTTCAAATTTGCTGGGAATTTTGCAGCTAGAGATGAACGTAGAACAAACATCAAATTGTTGTAAGCAAACATAAAAAGGCATATGTCATGTATAGTGAAACAATCATTTAGTTCTATCAGTTCCTCGCTGCGACAAAGCCAATCAACGGACAAGTTGAGTCTGATGAATAAAAATAATTTGAGGGGAATATGATAAGATCCGTGAAGTGGACCTGCGAGCTCTGAATTGAAGAAGTTTATGTTACTGTATAAGTGAGCTGTGTGCATGAAGCTTGGAGTATGGAGTTTGTATCATGTTACTTGCCTTAAAACCAACTACATGTTACATTAAATTTGTCCAAGAGGGATACCACATTGTCTAGCTGTAATCGACAAAGGGTGTGTTGAAGTTTTGAGCTCAGAGAGACAATTCTGATCTGCAAGTAGCTCTTCATGGTTAGGTCTTTATTTATATTCGAACCGACGAGGAAGAGTTTCTTCATTTCGATGGTCTTCCTGGTTCCTCTTCCTGGTTGGAACCATTGAACTGAATAATTTGCACATTCTTAACAATCTAAAAGTATAGGAAATTTTCTCTACAGATTGCTAAAATGGAAATAAGAATCTTCTCAGTTTGATTCCTTCCCATGTTTTACGAAGCAAGAAATTGCAGTGCATATTATATACGTCTGCTTTTCTACAATAATTTCAGTGGAACTACTGCAGTCCTCCTCTGTGTTATTTTAAGTAGCAAAACGGAGTCTACATAGCGAATTATGACTTTCTAAATTTGGTGGACAAGTCCTAGTTAGATTCTAGTTTCTTGCTTCCATGCTAGCTTTTCTTTTCTTTCCTGCTCTTGAGTAGACCCTAATGTCCATTCAAATCCCATTCTGGAACAAGAAGATAGCATACTTGTGGATGTATGCTGCCTGTAACATTGATGATGGCGGTAGGGTGTTGGAACGACAACAAATAAGGAACTTACATCCAATAAAGAGTCATTCAAACCTCTCTGTGAACTTTCTTTAGCATTAGAGGAGCTTCAGTATATATTAATCTCTGCTTTGGTAGATCTGCTATAGTTAAGGTTCTTCACTAAACTTGCAAGATATGTATCAGAAGACGAAGAAGTCTGCTTAGAGTTGGACCCTGAAACTAACTTTACCATCGGAGTGTACGTCAGAAGATCCTTCCGCACTGTTTTGCAAGCCTAAAGATCCATATAGCAGGAGAATCCGTAGGAAGGTTGTATACAGAAGCATTGAATGAAGTTTAGCCGAAGGATTTGGAACCTACAAACACAGCAGTAGCATTATCTTCCCCACTTGATTCAAGCTGAGCTCGCAGTATCATTTCCATGCCAACTTTAAGTTCTGTGGTCTTAACTTTTGAGCTGACCCAACAAAACATGAGTTATGCCGCTAAGCTGACAGAATGAACAGATTCATGGAAGGATTCTGCAATTCAAAATGTGACTTCAACCAGATTCTGGACACATTCCAGGATTATGATTAAAGGCGATCTTGATAGAAGATCTTTACCAGAGAGAAAACAACCAAAGAATGGCTAGTTCCTCCCATAGAGTCCATGAAAATGCATTCTTGATATGGCGGTCTTGATTTGTTGTTCTTCAATGCATGGATCACATTACATAATGCACAGATTTGTTGATTTTACAATTCTGTAGCATCCCTTCACTGCAAGTTCTTTTGTTATCTCCATTGCCTATATAATCGTAAAGCCGGACAAGTAATCGGAGATCAGATATGAACCCATTAGTCTAAGCTAAATCAAAGCACATTTAATTTCAGGTAGATGTGAAAAATCATCTAACAGGTCTATGAGGTTGAGCTTCACAGTGATCATAGCCTCAGAACCATCACCAGCAGGAGTTGAGTACCCTTATCCCACGCACCCCACAGCATCTATCCAGGTATACTTCAATATGAAGACATCTCTGCTTTCACAAGGACAGAATTGTGGACATACACTTGTTATAATGGTGATCGAAATAGATTGCTCATGGAGTGAAAGAAGGACTTTACGTAATTATACCCTTCTCCAAGTTCTTAACCACAAAACAGTGGGTTCCATAAAGCAAGTTTCAGCTGTTCTAGATAATGAGTCAATCTTTGCTCTTCACAATTCAGAAACTTTAAATGTATAGAGGTTATATGTGATAACGATTAAAGACAGAAACCTGGAAAAGAGAGACTTGCTTGAGTTGAAATTTCAATTCTCCAAGAAAACATCCAAAACTTTTCTTTTCTTCTCCTAAGGTTTCTCAGCAGTATACGCAGAATAGTCAGATACATAACTTATAGTACTAAGTACTGCAAAAAATGTTGATATTAGTCAAATACCTGCATGATATAGGCCTTTCTACTCTCTGGCCTCGCAATCTTGTAGCAGAACAGAGACAGAAGACTTGGGACTGCCAGTTTTTGCAGAGATTTCGAAAACCGCATTCCCTTATGAAAACTCCAACTTTTTTTTTTTTGAAAAATATGAAATCTCCAACTTTGGCAAAACAATTCGGTGATTCCAGGAGTTACCCATGAGAAGAAGATACAAGAGAAGATTTAGGTTTCTTTAATGAACTAGTGGGGCCTCCATGGAAAGAAAGATTCGAATTTAGAAAGAGAAATAGAGAAACAGAGCCAGTGAACAGTTGAGAAATTGACGAGGTACGTAAAACGATAATTTAACAGGAGTTGACCGTTGATAGTCGCAAGGTTGTATGAAGTTTGGGCTCTTTTGCTTGTTTTTTTTTCAATTTTTTTTGGGAGAAGATCAAAATAAAACTTTATTTGATTTTTTTATTACACCTTGTATAATTCATACCTTTTCTTAATATTTTAAAAATCAAATGAAAGTTAAACTAATAATATAAAAGTTTTAAGATTTAAAAAGTTCAATTAGAATTAAACTGTCATAAAATTTGTTAAGAGTTGTTAAAAAATGGGTTGTTAAGAAGACTTCTTTATTAGATACTCAACGTGATGTTACCGCTATTCCTGGTAATACACAAACTACTACTACGGATGCAAAAATGACAGATGTTTAATTGGATTGGTAGGATGTACATAAAAAGCAAGGTTTTACATTAGTTGACGATAGGAAACAACTTACAGGTAGTAGCATGTCTCTTACGGCTGATAATGGATTTGGCGTATTGGGATTTGTCTAGGAGGAATTGGTTGAGAAAGGGACATTTGATTCGGGGCAAGATTACACAAGACTAAATGGATAGGTTCATTATTGCTACATGGAATATTAGGGGCCTTAATGACCCCTTTAAAAAAAGTGCTATTAGGGACTTTGTTAATGATAATAAGCCTGTGGTTTTGGCAATTCTTGAGACAAGAGTTAGGAGGTAGAATACTAGCAAGATTCTTAAAAACTTGATCAAAGGATGGACTGGTGTTACTGACATTGATAAGGCAAAAAATGGGAGAATTTGGATTCTATAGGATCCTACTGTGGTTAATATCAGGAGTTTGAGCTTTTCTGATCAATTTTTTCATTCTGAGGTATCTTCTCTTAATCTTCAATAAAAAATTTTGGTTACTTTCATCTATGCTCATAATTCTGCTGATAGGAGAACACAACTATGGAATGATCTTAAACTTCTTGCAAAGTCGATTTTTGATCCTTGATTGTTGTTTGGTGATTTTAATTGTGTTTTGAATGAAACTGAAAGGTTGTATGCAAATAAGAATGCAACCAAGGTTACCTTAGAGATTTCGGATCTATTGGAAGGTTTGGATTTGCATGATATGAAGTTTTCAGGTCATTTTTTTACTTGGTGTAATAAACATGAAGATAATTCAAAAATGTTTAGCAAGCTAGACAGAGCCTTGGTTAATCAAAGGTGGTTGGTTACCTATCCTGATGTGCAAGCTCATTTTG
>JAOQMM010000150.1:0-14620 GCA_027563515.1 Erythroxylum platyclados | reverse complement strand
GTCTTTTCAATTGTGTAGATTATAAAACCAGTGATCGATACATAGCAACATAGCCAATGACATGCCAAGTCTAATAGCCTTTTAGACCAAGTAGACAGAAAAAACAGATGATATGTATATTCTCTATCCTCATTGTACAAACAACAACTCGTATCATCAGCCTAACATTAAGGTCTTATTTGGTAATGGGTAATAAAGAGGTAGAAATGGGAATGGAACTTTTATTCTTTAATTTTTAGTTATTTGGTTACTGATAATAGATAAAATAAAAAATGACAAAATTGGAATAAATTATATTCCTAATAAGAGTGTAGTTGTAAAGTATTATTAGTATATTCCTAATAAGAGATATTATTACAATATTATTAAGTTATTATTAAAATATTATTAAGATATTGATTGTTATCAAAATATTATCATTAAAATTATGATTTTATAATAATTTCTTTAATAATTATTTTATTTTATTTTATTGATATCTTTATTTTTATTTTTATTTTTATCATAAAAATTATCAGGAATGACAATGGGTCGGTCCATGGACTGATCTCGCTAATTTTTTAAAATAATTTTTTTAAATTTTAAGTGTAAAATAACGTTTTTTTAACTGAGTTCTACCCTAGGTTGTCCAGGTTTAGGCTTATTCGAAGTTGAATTCTTCTAAGTAAAATAATGTCATTTTGATTAGAAAAATTAGACCTCGGATCATTGTCATCTTAAAAATCATTCAGAATTATTTAAAAATTAATAATTTTATAAATCATTGAAATTTTTTAATTAATTATTTACAAAATAAATCATATAATAACTAAATATGAGTAAAAAAATTTCTTATTATTATTTTTAATATTTAATACCAAATATTTTCATAATTATTAAATTTGTGAATTTCAATTATATTCTATTCTCACTCTTCATTCTTATCCCTATTTTTTTATTTCGATTCTTTTATTAGTGATTTCAGCGTAACGCAAAGACGTTTTTCCTCTTAATTTTGCGTGGACCACAGTTTTTCATGGGCTCAACCGGTCAGCCCATCATCTTCTCTGGTGGCTCGACCGATTAAGCCCAAATCATCGAATCACCGATCCATCACCTTATAATATGGAATTTTTAACGAGCTACAACCCTTGGATTAACCAAAACGAATCCTGGCCGTTAAATTCCAGTCACACAGATAAGTGCAACTCTTCAAGCTGTGTATTTCTATAAATCGACCCTAGCCTCTTCGCGTAAGGAGACCTAGACGCTATTGAGACTTTTTCGGGATTTTACTTATCCAGGTACTAATCCTGTAAATCAACTGCTCGTCTTCAAGATTACGGTTTCTTTAGCTGTTATTGTTGGGTTTTTACTTCGAATTCGAGATTGTCGGGTGGGATTAGGTCAATGTTGTTGCTTTTTGTGTGAATGATACGATTCCGAAGAATATGCGTTTGATTGTTTGTTTTTGATATGTGAAAGATGGTTTAATTACATCTTATTCCATTCTTATAGATCTGGTTTTTGAAAAAGATTGTGCTTTTTACCCTAATTTTTACGGTTTCGAATCGGATAAGTCTCTCAATTTCTTTTTGCGGTCATCGATTTTGTGGATTAAAGTTTGCTTCTTGATTTATTGTTATCTTTATGTGCTTTGTGCTCAGTAATGGAGCCTTTTTGTTGACTGCAGTTTGAAAATGCCACGCCATGATGATCGATACGCAAATACGCGACTCTATGTCGGCCACCTTGGTTCTCGGACCCGATCGCGTGACCTGGAGTATGTGTTCAGCAAATATGGAAGGTAATGAGTTTTTGAAGTATGCTTAGGTTGATCCAAAGCTCCTATTCTATATCCTTCTTGTGAATTGCTTGCCAATTCTATGAGAAGGCGCAGAAGCTTCTACAAATTCCACCTATAAGCTGTCCATTTGTAGTTGTTGGAACTCTCTATATTGTGATTCCACGCATTGAAATGTGTCCTCAGCATTTTGGATTGCCAATGGTAGTTAATAGGGTTTGTGATTTGGCTTCTCCAAATACAAAAGGGGAAATATTAGGTTTTCAGCAGTTGTTTCGTGCGTCAATTTCTGTTTGAGCTATTATCTCTGTGGGAATTGCGGACCTAGGTGTCATATTTTCTTAACTTGAATGATCTTGTTGAAGGTTTCGGGCCTTTTGCCTAACCTGGAGGTCTATGGTGAGGGGTTGCCTTGGTGGATTTGGTGGAAATTCTTGCCGAGTTATAAGAGACTTTGGCGATTCTTTCTATTATGTTATTGCGTATTTTTATGGAATTGGCAACAATCTCAAACTGGTGTTTAGTTCGTCTATGAGGGGTGAAGTATCATACACTTGCAGTACTTAAGTAATGATGGCCTTACTTTTGTGGCAACCGTTTCGCAGAATTCGAGATGTGGATATGAAGCGTGACTACGCATTTGTTGTAAGTGTTTTTGTGTTAATTCTTTCTATATCTCTATGTCTGCATACATTCGATGAAACTCATTCCTTTAATTTTCTGAATGATCGTGCAAGTTTTGTACAATGATCAGAACATAGTTTAAAGCAAAATATGTGGGGCTCTTTTTTCTTTGTTCTCACATTTTTTGAACAGGAATTTAGTGACCCTCGAGATGCAGATGATGCAAGATATCACTTGGATGGTAAGGATCTTGATGGAAGCCGTATCATTGTGGAATTTGCAAAGGGGGTGAGTTCAAAATCTTAATGTTTCGTTCATTATAATGTCTATTAGCACATCTTTATGTGATTGCTATATAGGAGTAGGGCCGGGTAAAATGTTTTGAGATTGCTTGTCGGAACTATAAAAAACATTGAATGACTTGAGAAACTATAAACTAATAGAAAACTAGAATGTTGATTGATGGATCATGTTTATTACTTACAAGCAGGCAATCTAGCTTTGCTTCTCAGATGTTATATAATTATGTATGATTTTGGTCTCCAGAAAAGGGTTGGGTTGGATAAGATCAACGATCATCCCTGTGATTTTCATAATTATTCACAAACTTCAATCCCATTGTTTATGGCTAGGTTCGGGTACCCAGTGGCAGGGTTCTTCATTATTTTGAACAAACTGATCTTAGTGTTATCTTTGGATACATTGTTAGGTACCTCGTGGTTCTCGAGAATACCTGGGCAGAGGCCCTCCTCCAGGATCTGGCCGCTGTTTCAATTGTGGCATAGATGGCCACTGGGCTAGAGATTGCAAAGCTGGGGACTGGAAGAACAAGTGTTACCGCTGTGGAGAAAGAGGCCATATAGAGAGGAATTGCAAAAACAGTCCCAAAAAACTAAAGTAATGTCATTCGCTTATCATTTTAACTGGATCCTGTCACACAGTTTGCTTTTATATTATACATAGTCGGAGATCATTTTAATTCTTGTTTTATTGTCTTTCTACCAGACGCGGCCGGAGCTACTCCCGTTCACCAGCTAGATCTCGTTCTCCACGCCGTGGCAGGAGCCGAAGCCCAAGTTACAGCAGAGGTCGTAGTTACAGGTATGTTAGCTTTATGTGTCACAATGCTCCTTTCTGATCAATCTCTTGGCGATTTTTGATATTTCACTGCATGTCTGGTCTTATTACATATTTCTCCATTCCTTTTTCTGTCAGCCGGTCGAGATCACCACCTCCTAAGAGAGACCGAAGTGTCGAAAATGAAGGCAGGTCATTGAGCCCTGAGCCAAAGAATAGTCCACCATCAAAGAGTAGGAAGCGCAGCCCAATGGCTGAGGAAGGTAGTCCACGCCCTTCTCCAAGATTGAATGATCGACAAGATAGGTCAGAATATAGTGGAAGCCCAAGGGGGAGGGGAAGAGGAAGGAGCAGGAGCAGGAGCAGGAGCAGGAGCAGGAGCCTTGATAGGCTGAGTCCTGGAAATGGGAGATATGGAAGTCCTTCCCAAGTTAATGGCCGTAGCGGCAGTCTCAGTCCTAGGAGCCCTATTGATGATGACTATGAAAATAACCGCCGCCCTCCAAGAGGCAGTGAATCACCATAGAAAAGTGTGGTAGAATGATATTGCTTTAGCTTGTGACGTGGAAAAACTCAAAACTTCCCAGCTTTCTTTTAAGTGGTTGAATTATTTGATATGCTTGGGGATATTATATGTATTTGGAACTTCCTAATTTTGATCAGCAAGAATATTTTGCTTTGCTTTTTAATTTGTGCCATTTTGTTTCACTTTCATTATCTATTTTACTACTTTAGGCTTTAATCAGCGAAGAGGTTATGCTTTTATCTTTTTTATGGTAAAAGATACATGTTTTTTAAGTATTAACTAGTTTGGTACTATAAAAGTTTATGTTGACTAGCCAACAAGAGACGTTCCTAATCAACGTTTCTGTTGTACTGTGTATTGGGACTATGAAATCATCATTTCTCATAGCATCATTTGAATCCAATTCTAATTCTGAATGTCTTCAACTATCTCTAATACAATAGGTAACGTTCGTGCATTGTCAATTATAGGGAGCAAAACGATATCAGAGAGATCTTGTAAAGCTTATAGCTACAAGGATAAACCGGAACTTCACCACATTTACAGCCACTCAGCCGGACTTTCCTTCGGCAGCCAGAAATCGCTCTCATTAACTGACCACTCAACAACGGCAGTCTCCACAGTCAGAGAAATGCCCTGTTTGTCGGGAAACGAAGAGGTAAAACAGAAATGAAACACTTTACACATGGTGGAAGCAGCTACATCCTTGATTCTTGGTGTCTCAGGTATTTGCTCACACCACAGGCTTGACGCTTCGGGTAAAGATAACCATCTTTATCTAACTTTTGTCGACCAAAAGGACTAGATAAGATTCTAATTCCGCAAGGGATGAAATTTCAAATAAATATATAGATAACATGAGATGAAACAGAGTAGAAATAGAGTCAAGAGTCAATGAAACAAGTGATCTGTTCTCATTCGGAAGGTTGTTAAGGTCAATAGAAGGTTGTTAAGGTCAATAAAAGGACTACAGAAATTCAGATGAGTGGTAATAGGTAATGAATGTCTCAATACCAAAGTCAAAAGGTGAAACATGAGCACAATTATTAACTTTTTGTTGGTCATTTCTTTTACATTCACTGAATTATTTCTGATATGATATATTTGAAATATTAAACTAGGGTATCACCATCCCGAAATACATGTGCAGAACTCATCCATCACTTTACAAAAGTCAGACTAAACCTTTCTTCTGGATCATTCTTAGAGTGACAAAATTTGTGTAAGGTCAACATTCTGTGCAAAAAGTTACCAAATTTCATTCTTCGCTTATATATCAGTTCCAAAGCCAAGTTCATCCTCAATGTCATCCTCGTCTTCAAACAACTTCAGGAATCGAGCTTGTTCTTGCTCTCTTTTCTTCTTTAGCCAATATTTGTATGCAGCTAATAGACCGAGTATCAATACAGTGGAAGCTAGAGTACTTATGACTATGATCACAGCAAGATGCATTCCTTTACCACTGTCGTGCGTGCCTGAGGAGGCATTGGCATCTGTATACATGTGAAGAACATAATCATAACCGGACTTCAGAAACAAAGAATAAATTGCACCATAAACAAGAAGAATTGGACAGACATTTGTCCATTCATATTATGCAAAAAGAAACTCTATAAAGCTAATCTACATTTCAAGACCTCCTAGTTTTACCAAAAGAAAGTATAAAGGATAACTGTCGGTGACACAATGCCATAGAACACATTGGCGGCAAGAACATTATTTTCTATGGCATCTAATTTTCTGAAAAGAACCAACTCAACCTAACTCAAGTTAACCTACAAGGAGGAAGGTTTGGGATAAACTGACTACTAGCATGAGCAATTAAACCTCTTACGACAGGAATCATGTTATCGAATCTGTGAAAATAAGTAAGGTGCATCAAGCAAGGCATTCAACATTCAATTCGCCAAAAATGTTAGTGCTCAAGGGACATGCCTTTGCAATCTTTACATTCTAACAATAAAGTATGTTGATCTGTATTAAAAGAAACAAGAAAGTTAAGGTTAACACATTGGTTTGACAGTTAATAAGATATATCCCAAGCTAGTCTTAAAAGCATCGGTATTAAACATGGGTATTGACCTAAAATAGTTCTTGACACCAAAGCCAACCATCTCCTACCTCCAATTTAAGCTATTAAGAAACACAAATAAAAGCATGTAAAGGTGTGTTATATGCAGACATGATAATGCACTCACCAGCACCTAGAGATGCACACTGTAGGCACAAGAACGTAGCATCAAACTCCTCCACCTTGATTCTTCTATATTTCCCATCAGAATCCCAAATATCTTTTGGACAAAACTCCCATTCATCAAACACATCATCCGGTTTCAAGTTGTCCTCCTCATAGAACCCACAACGCTTGCACTTCATACTCGTAAGTTGCGTCAATGGCTGCCAATCATTAAAAATTCACAATTCCAGTGCTTAAAGTCATGAGTGAAAAATTCAATCTTTAATATCTCAGAGAGACTGTCTTGCCTAAAACTAAACTGGGTAATTTAGATTACTTGAAAAAATTAGCAGAAATTAGTCAATTACCTGCCAAGATTCTTCTCCATTGAAAGTATAAGACACGTTGATTTCCTTAACATCAGGCAATTCTGTCCCGTTCTCCCCTTTACATCGAAACAACACCGTAGGTTTTGTCCTAAACAATTCGTGTGTCTTATAAATCTTAATCGATTCAAGCGAGACCACTCCTGATATTGCAAATCCTGCGGAAATCAGATACTCTTCAATTTCACAGAAAAACAAAAATGTATCCACAAAATCTGTCGGTTAAAGAAAAAAATACGATCCAGAAATCAGAATTTACCAGGAAAGCAGCTGAGAAAGATCCAAGAGACCACAAAACCAGCTGAAACCATATAGTTCAACCAATTCAAAACTCGCATGGCGCTAAAATTCAATCCACGACCCGAACCGATTGGAGCGAGGTGTCTCGGATAACGGCACATACGATGTGGGTGGGATTCGCAGTACCCACCTCTGTGACGATTGTTCGAAGAATTTGGTACCTTTGGTTGCGTGGAAGGTAAGAAAGCTGATCCATTCCCGCTGCGCGTTAATTGACGAAGGTAACGACTATCTTAAGCTTAGGTGCGTAAAATTATGAATCGAATGGCCCGTACGTCTTTGGCGATTATATTAATTTTGAACATTCATTATAATTTATTTAGTTAAGCGCAATTTTTAATTCAAAGATTTATTATTTAGCATATTTTAGAAATGCTTTTATTTTCTTTAAATATTAATCTTTAAGAACCAAACTGAAAATAAGACAAGAGATTTAAGATTTAAAAGTTTTAGCTAAAGATTAAATAAAATTAAAGAATTTGAAATATGATTGAAAGGGATTATACTTATCTATTGAAAAATTTAAAATTTAATTAGAAAATATATTGTTAAATAAATATTAATTAATTTATTTTAGTTTATAATACTTTATTAATTTATAAAAATTAACCAATTAATTAATAAATTGATAGATTTTTAACAATAAAAATTATTAAAATAAATTGAATCAGAAAGTTGAAAATCGATTCGAAAAGTTCAAAGTTTTTATGATTAAACCGACCGAATCAATTAGGTTTTTTTAATCATTGATAAATATTCATATTTAATATTATTAAATAAGATTATATATTTCTTTTTTAATTGGAATTTATATTTTAAGGGTATAATCGAGTGCTAATTTTGTTACACTTATTGTTAATAACATAAAATAAAAGAAATAAAATATTTATTGAAAAAAGAAATTTTAGATTAAATTACATTGTGTGGATATACATTTTTTTATTTGGAGTTGCACGTTTTTACTCTTTCTCTAATTATCATGATTTAATTAATCTAAATTTGATCGGGATATGCAATAAATAAAAACAAATTTAATCCAAAATTTAGAACTAATGTGGAATATTTGAATTTAATGAGATTGTAGTCATTAAATAGTATTTTAAAAACTGAACCGAAAGTTAAACCGGTAAAAAAAAGTTTAAGATTTAAAAGGTTCAACAGGTATTAGACTGTTATAAAAACGACTATAGATTAAATAAAATTAAAAATTTTAAAATATAATTAAAAAAGATTTTCTTTACCTATCAAAGAATTTAAAGTTTAATTTAAAAAGAAGATTGTTAAATGAAAATTAATTGATTTATTTTGGTTTATAAGAACTTATTAATTTAAAAAAATTGGCCGATTAATTAATAAATTGATTAGTTTTTAATAATAAGAATTATTAAAGTAAATCTAACCGAAAAGTTAAAAATTGAACCAAAAAAAGTTAACAGTTCATGACTTTTACGATTAATCAGTTAAATCGGTTAAATTTTTTAATCATTGCTTAAAGTTATTTTAGGTTGATATGATTGTTTGATTATGTAAGAATAAGGTCAATTAATTAAGACAGAATGTAAAATAAACATTAGAAAATAAAATTATAGAGATAAGAGTAATATTTAATTAAATATTTTATTTTAAAAGCAGCATGTCTTCGAATTTTTTTAAATTCATATATATCTTTAATTATAATTCTATTTTTTATAATAAACGATTTGTAGTGATTATTTTTAGGTGTATACTAAATAAAAAATTTATTATAACTCTCTCTCAAGTCTCAATTGAATAATTAATTAGTTATGAATGCTCGACCCTGGCAATACAAATTCCTGTATTAATACGTTTTACGTGAGAACAAAACATTTGAAACAACGTTGACTGCGAGATCAATGTCTGTGAGGACCCTACAACCTCGGAACTTTCTCAGGTTCTCCTCCAATCCAAGCAGTTTAGGTACCAGAAAACTGTAAGGCCACAAAGTTTCCCAATTTATTTAACGAAACCTTGGCACTTGATTTCCCAATTCCTGGCCTGCAGGAACATAAGCATAGAAAATTGGAAATTGAAGATTGGAGAGATTTTACAGACAGACAAGTTTTTCTTGTTACACTGATACTCCAATTATAGCAAAAACACGATATTCCATTATTAGCTCTTGTTAATGTGGTACGTACAAACACTTCTGTCTAATTATAGTAGTGAACAATGGAGGTGACAACGAAGACACCACGCCTTTTCTCTTCTGTCTCTGCTCTTTTGTGAGAGCGGCCATAGCCATAACTTTCCTTGGAAACGATAAGGTCAAAACAGAAGTGAACAAAACGAAAACTCATTTCCAATGTTGACATTTCGGTACCACCTCGCAGTTCCAATCCTGACATTTCTTGTTCTTGTAGTCTCTAGTGCTGAGAGTCATATCCATCATCAAACAAATAATCCTCAGAATCAACCTCACCCTCTTCCATCTCACGAGCAACCTCAGAGTCAACCTCCTCCGTCTCAAAACCAATCTCAGCCTCCTCCATCTCAGAATCAATCTCAACCACCTCCGTCTCAGAACCAGTCTCAGCCTCCTCCATCTCAGAATCAATCTCAACCACCTCCGTCTCATCAATCTGATCCTAAGCCTGGTGGTCCTGGGACAGGTGATGGCAACAAGAAACCTCTTTACGATGGTAAACAACTGGCACGGAAGTTTATTCACGCCCACAACGAGATCAGGCTAGCCAAAAACGTGAAGCCCTTGTGTTGGAACAAGACATTGAAGAGATACGCGACTCGTTGGGCTAACCAACGTGTCAACGATTGCTTGTTGATGCATTCTCCCAAGAGCCCCTATGGTGAAAACTTGTTCTGGAGTCTCAAAGGACACTGGACGCCCGCCGACGTCGTCAAGTGTTGGGCTGACGAGTCCTCGAACTACGACCCCGTAACCAACGAGTGCATCAACAGCAGTATCTGCGGCCACTATACGCAGCTTGTGTGGAAGACGACTGAGCGTGTAGGTTGCGGCCGTGTCACATGCAATTCCAACAAGGGTTACTTGTACGTTTGCTCCTATGATCCTCCCGGAAATTACTACTTTGAGGGTCCTTTTGGTGGCAAGTTTCAGAAGTCCATTGTGTATCCTCCACCGCCGGCCGGCGCAGCATAGTCTTTACCACCACCACGCAAGACACTTGACGTTCATATTGGTAATATTGTAGTTTTATAGTATGCCCCTTATCGTTGAAATCTTATATTTTGTTTTTGTGTATTTGTTAATTGTTCCTGTGTTTTCCACAGTTCAACTTTGGGATGGAGTTAATTTGTATATTTAAAATATATTGTTTTTTAATATATTTTGATTAAAATTTTTGTCTCCATTTTCTACCTATAATTCTTTTAACCTTTTTATCATTTTTTAATTAAGAGATGTCTCTTTCTTCATTTCCTAATTCTTTCATATGAGAATGTACAAAGTATTTGTTACGAATTGATTGGATACTAATTGTTACAAAAATAGAAGAAATATAGGAGAAACTAAGAACATAAAAATATAAATTTATATGATTCGGTTAATTTATTTGACAAATGTCCACAGTTAATGAGATAATTTTTTTTTACTGTGAGAAAGGTGATACAAGAAAAAAAATATAATAACCACAATATTATACAACCTTCCAAAGATTCTTTGTATTGCCAAGATAACGTAGCTAATAACTTTTAGTCATAAAAAGAAAAGATCCAAAATTATGTTTGGTGACGATTTATCTTATCCTCACCTTTCTCTTTTCACAATGTATCTGAGATCGTCGTGAAATATTATTTGCGACGATTTTATGAAAATGTCCCCAATAATATTTTGCTACCATGATTTTGGGACGATTCATGTAATGAATTTTGTTTGTTACTAAAATGTTTCGGCGACAAATTATTGGCTTTTAGCGCAACGATTTTATGAAAATTTTGTCGATAATATTTTACTACCATGATTTTGGGACGATTCGTGTAATGAATTTTGTTTGTCACTAAAATGTTTCAGCGACGAATTAGTAGCTTTTAGTGACGAAAATATTCATCGTCAAAAGCCCCTTTTGTTGTAGTAAAAGGTTCTCACCAAGGTTTTCTAAAATCTTATTTAGAAAAACTTATCAAATTATCTACAGACTAGGGTTATTTGTAAGAAGTTTAATTATAGTGAAACTTTATTATTATAGAAGTCTAATGTTGCTAATATTCTATTTCTATATATGCCTAGTAACTCTAAAGCTCTCTTTTATCATAAGTTTGACTGAAATTTTATTGCACCCAAATTTAAGGCATACCTCACAATTTTTTACCTGGACTTGAATTTTTCAATTTCTAATCAAGAATCACTCTTTGCCTATATAAACTCCTAAAGGCTTCAAGTTATATAAACATTCACCAAGTTCAAGCTATACTTGAACTTTTATGCAAGTAACAATTTCATCAACATGCTAGTTGTATCTTCCAAAATATAAACTTTTTTCAATAAGATCTGACTAGATGTAGTCAATTTTTCGATCTTATGAAACCTTATATCCTTCAACATGGTCCTCATCTATCTATTTTTCACTTGACTTTCTCTAGTCCCTTAAAGATAAATCAATCCCCATTATTGATAGTAAAAGCATACACGACCTAATCTGCCTAATCATTTCTCCTTGGATGCTTAATGGTCCTTCTTACTTTATCCTTAGTTATACCATACTAATACTTTTTTCCTGATATTATCTATCTCTCGAAATAGAATTTTCAACCTTTTTAGCATCTAATCTAGGTTGTTCTAATACTAAATTTGATTCAGTACTGCTCACTATTGACCTTGACATGACCTTTCTTTATATGTTTGCCTTAAAATATATGTCATTCCTTAAACACTATATCTTTAAAGGTTATCTTAGACTTTTTACTAAGAGCATGAAACTTACAAAAGTTTTCCTTCCTGTATTGGACATCTTTCAATAAGCTTTTCTTATGAAGTTTTTTCATCTCTCACTTGCCAAAATGATTCACCAGTATGTGTTATACCACAGTACTATTCTTCTTCTTTGAAGATTAAGACACAACCACCATTTCCATTACTATTTTTCCTATTAGGATATGTATGTTATGTTGTAATTTTTCTTTTATCACAGTTAATGCACCCTTTACCATCTAAAGCATCCATCATCACCAGAAAATTTATACTCTTGACTAACAAGAATACCCAAGAAAATTAAATTATTTTGAAACTCAAAAACATACCAGGCATCCAATGTTCTAATAGTTCCATCGTGCATCTTGATCTATACTGAACCATTGTCTTTGACAATGTGCTCTTCATCATCACTTAATCTTACAGTACCATTCTATTATTTAAAAGAACATAACAAATTTTTATTAAAAGTCATATGATAAGTGGCCACAGTGTTTTACCACCCGTCAATTTGAGAATCAGAATTACGCACTGTTAAAACATCATTACCTCTTTAATCCTCTTCATTAGAATTCTCTTAAACTACAATATCACTTGCTTTTGTCACAAGTTTCCCTTTTATCATTTCTATTCTTTCATTATGGATAATCCCTATTAAAATATCCTTTAACTTTACCGTTAAAGCATCAAAGTTTAGACTTCGATTTGGATCATGACTTACTCTAGGTTTTAGTACCATTTTCCTTATTCCTTACTCTACATAACTACATTCAAAATTGATCTAATTTCATATATGTCATAGATCTTTTTTTTAATTCTTTGAACTGCAAGGTATCCTTCATATCACTACTAGATAGAAATAGTCTCTGTACCATACAATATAGTATCAACAAAATTCTCATATAAATTGAACAAGGAACACATAAGTATTATGGTTTGATTCTTATCCTCAATTTTAATCCTAACACCTTTCTAAATCTAAGATGATCCAGTCAAAATCATTAATGTAAATTTTCACATGTATACTTTTTGACATCCTCAAGGTATATAAATGTTGCTTTTAATATAAATGAATTGTAAATAATCTTTTCTGATACTTAGTTTTAAGTCATGTCTATAACGAAACAACTTTTGTTTTTTAAGTCATGTCTATAACGAAACAACTTTTGTTTCAACAACCACTTCTCCAAGTACCTTATCACCCAAGCTCAATAGTATTGCATTGTGTGCCCTCAATAGAATCTCTTCCTTCTTATATGCTTCCAATTTATTCGATAATCTCCTCCTGTCAACGTTGTTATGCCATTGCCGCTAAACAAGAATTGCTTTCTTCTTCACCTTCCATAGAGTGAAATTATTCGATTTATTAAACTTCATAATATCAAATTTATGAAGAGATATTCTGATAGGAAACACTAGACTTGCAAAGACAATTTAGGCTTGATACATATTATTACCATATCAATTGCTTAGATATTAATTGTTGTGAAAAATAGTAATTTGGAAGAAAATAAGAAAGCAAAAATATGATAATTTAAGTGGTTTAGTCAACCTATTTGACCTTTGTCCATGAGTAAGGAGATATAATTCTTTTATTGATATGAAAAATATGATACAAAGAGAAATATAATAACTACAACATTATACAACCTTCCAAAGGTTCTCTTTAGAGATTGTCACCAAAGTCTTCTACGATCTTACTTACAAAACCCTTATTAAAGACTATGTTACTTGTAAGAATTCTAATTAAGTGAAACTTTGTTATAAAAAAAGTTTAAGACCACCAACATTCTATTTTCACATAAGCTAAAAGTTATTGATCAAACTATATTTTCATATATGTCTAGTTACACTAAAATTCTATTTCACTAAAATTTAAGGCATATCGCACATAAACTAAGTAAATATACATTGCCTATCATTTATATTTATTATCTAGTTTTTATGGAAATTTTAAATTGCTTTGTGGATAGTAATTTCAACTACAATTGCATTAAAACTATAGGATATGCTTTAATATGCTGGAAAAGAGTTCAACGCATCTTCTTTGGGCATTCTTTAACATCTTGTTTAACTATTTTCATCCACTTGTTATGTGCTTTGTTAATAAGTAGGCATGAGTCATGTTGAGATTGTATTAGTGTAGCGAGGTTGTATCATGAGATTGTTTAACACCACTAACAAGGTTGATGCCACGCTTAGAATCCACCAAAACAATCGATAAGATAATGGCACTCCACATTGAATCAAACCTGTTTCTTTATTTATCAAGATCTACCTTTTTTAATGGCATCCACCGAACTACCAAGTCTGATATTGCTGAAGTTCTTCATTGGAAGAGAAGACATGCATATGCACGCCATTTTTTCATGTTTAGGTTTATGGAATTCCAGGATTGTCAACGTTAGGTCTAATCCGTGGAGAAAACCTTGGGTTCTAATTGGTAAGCTTTTGTGAAGAAAGCGGGCCAACAAAGGTAAGTTGACATGATACTACTAACAGTTGATGCACCGATGAGCATGTTCATTACCACGATTTGTAGTTGAATTGCCTCTAATGGAGACGCTCCTCCCATTATTAAACCTGTCATTGCCCCTGGAAGTGATATGAGACCTACTGTTTTAGCATTGTCCAATACCGGCGAAAGGGCAATGATCAAAGCTCTTCTAACTTGCTCAAGTGTGGCCTGACGTGGGGTTGCACCAAGAGCCAGTGCAGTCTCTACCTGCCAAAGAGATCACCAATTTGATTAAGTGTAGCAATATGGGGGTTGAAAGTCCACAAAACAAATGATGAATAATGAAGTAAATGGTGTTGTAGAGAATTGAGAGAACTTGAGAGC
>JAOQMM010000149.1:61798-81665 GCA_027563515.1 Erythroxylum platyclados | reverse complement strand
CAAAAAGAGAGAGAAAAGTGCATAGTGCAAAGTAAATAAAAGTGACGTGTGTGCCAAGTGCACTAGTGTGCAAAAGGTTTATACTATATGTTGTGTAGACATTCATCAATTATGGTTGAAAAGCTAATAAAAAGTGAAGGTGACATTTACAATAGGTGGAGTTGGGTTTGGCCTAAAATTTTTAAAATAAGTTTGAATTTAGTTTGGTTTTCAAGTTTTTTAAATTGTAGAACTTTTTAAATTTTAGAAAGATTCTTTTGAATTTAAATTTAAATTGAATTAACTCAAGTTTAGTCCATTAAATTTGAAGTAATTTTAACATAACAACAGCAACCACAATGTTCTAGTAAAAATTTTACTGTTTGAAAAATTTTAGAAATACGCAACGTTACCTTTAATTAATACAAAAGTTGAAGACTATGCTTGACGTAATTAAGGATGGTAATGGGTCGACCTATGGGTCAGTTCTGTCAATTTTTTTAAAATTAAAAGTGTAAAATAATGTTTTGTTTTAATTGAGTCTGGACCTAGGTAGAAGCTTTTGGTCCGATGAATCCATCAAACGCACTAGGATGAGCGATACCGCTGCGTGAGTAACCCGACTTGAAAATGTGCTAAGCAAAAAGCATTGTTTCCTAGTATTCGAAACGGGTCGCAAATCGCTACCCATACTTCATCATCTTAGTGTTCCACAGAAAAATCCTATTTTGGAAAAAAAAAAAAAGAGTTGGTATATTAAAAATACATAAATCTGGACCATAAACCGTATCCCTAGATGTAACCTAAGTTAAACTAATGGGTAAGTAAATGATAATAAGTGTGAATTATATCAATATACTTAGGTTTTTGTATAATGGGCTTCTTTATGCTTAAATCCAAAGACAGCTACATCTTAGTAACACAGTTTCTATTTTCATTGCAGCCCAATTTCGATAACAATTGGATCAGAGAATCAGCCCTCAATTTGTTAAAATACAAGTAAAATGCCTCTCAAGTGAAATGAACTTTGGCTGCAAACTTCCTAGACCTAGTCAAGAGTTCGAATCGTACCAATCCTGTAGAACCTTTTCCTAGCTTTTGTATATATATATATATATACAAAATATTAAAGTTTTCATTATAAACTTCTATCACTCTATATATAAACATTAAAATAGAATTTAAACGATCTATTTATTTAAATGAAAAATTTAAAGTTGAAATTACACATTCTGATTTAAGAAGTTGGTCTGTTTGAGAGAATTGCGACTTATCCACCCAGTAACTTTGGACCTTTAGTAGGTTCATGATTGATTGCTTCTTGCTATTGCTAAGGACCTAATTATAGGAAGAACACAAAACGCTGTTTTCATGTATAGATTATGTTGACTTTGTGGCAAAACATTGAAGAAACATCAATATAACGACATGTCTTCTTCGTCTTCACATGATTGAACACCCAAGTATTGGATTTCATCTTGTCATTATTGCGATCATTAGTTTTTATTTTTTACCGTAATTTAGTACTTTATTAACCTTAATCTTGTTTTCACCAGAGAATTCGGAGTCGACAACCGGACAAACGTTTCTTCTTCTACTCAAATTCGGATGAACATTTTCCGGTGATGGGTCATGATCTTAAAGCCATTTTCTGGTACACTTTGCATTAATGCGCTTTCTTTATCTTAAGCTGGATTGGAAGTCTCAAGTCTATTTGCTTTTGAACTGCAAAACGAAGTCTTTTGGAAAGTTGATCTCTTTATTGGGAGGTGAGACGATGAACAACACCTAAAGACACTGATTTGCTTCTTTTTATCAATTACAGAATAATGGTTCTGTCAAAAGATTCACTGGACATGCTTTCTTTTACACTTTTAAGTAAAAATACTTAAAGTTTATAAAGATTAAATAAAATTTAAATATTTCAAAACTTATCGAAGAAGGAAATTATACTTATTTATAAAAAAAATTGAAGTTTAAATAAAGAAAAAAAATTTTAAATAAAAACTAATGAAATTATTCTCGTCTATAAAATTAGTTAGTGTACGAAAATTAGTTAACTAATTAATAAATTTGCCGATTTTTAATAACAAGAGCCATTATAGTAAATAAAACCAAAAAATTAACTAGTTTTAAATTTTTACTATTAAACCGATTGAACTAGTTCGATATTTTATTCATTACAAAAAATATTTAAGAGATTTGGATTTAAAAGTAATTTATTCATCATAAAAATTATTCTTATTTCTAGAATTATTAAAAATTATGTAATACTAAGATCTATTTTTTGTTAAAATTTTATCATAATATTTTAATATTTATTGTCAAAAATGAAATTTTAAAAAGACCTTATGTTGTATTTTATAATATTTTAATGTAAAATATTATGGAATTAACTAATGTTAAATGTATATAAGAACTTATAAGGTGTACAATAATTAAACAATTACGTAACTAATAATTTGCATTAAAAATTTATAAAAAAAACTAACGTAAAATTTTTAATTGTTTAAATATTTAAAATTCTTTTTCAATGATTAAAATAAATAATCATTAGAGACCTATCTTCAAATTAAAAATAGCTCCATGTGACTTAATTTAAGGTAATCGAAATTTAATTTATTTACAAAAGTTAAGTAAATTCTTTTTATTATTTATAATATTATTTTACCTTTTAATGTTTTTAAAATAATAATAATAATAACACTCTAAATTTTAGTATAATTAAGTTTACGTTATTTTTTAATAATTAAATCTTCATCTTAATATACGTAACACTATAACTAAATAATTTTGAAAATAATTTTTTAGAAATTAATAAAAAGAGTTAATTATAAAAAATTAAGTTAATATTATAAAATTGAATAAAATCAAATATTTTTTAATGTAAATTAATAAAGTCGAAGATTTTTTACGATTATTCTTAATAAAAAATATAACTTATTTAAAATTGTTATAAAATATTGAGTAATAGAAGTGCACTTTTACCCTTGATCTAACTCTAATCGATAAGTGGATTAAGTGAGTTTATCTAGGAGTAATTATTCTTTAAAAAATTTAACAATATGATTAGGAAAGTACATAATTGAATTGGCTGTGTGATTAGACAAGAGAACAGTGTACTCTCACCAAACTAGGAAAAAAACTTGTAGGCGGCCAAGGTTGACGTGATGATAAGGCAGCAGGAGAATCCAAATGGAGCACGAAAATCCAGAACATCACCGATCAGACGGTCCAAAAGTGACCGGCAACACTCGTGTGCAATTGATTTTATTTTAATTCCACTGTAATCATAAATTAATAATAATAATGGAAGTACGTACGTTAGGCGTAGCTGCTGTTTAAGAGATCCCTTTACACGCAATTCCTGACGTCATCACAGTCTACTCTACTTCACTCTCCTGGCTTCCGTCTCTCGCGCGCGTTAGTACCCTGTTTACATTATTATTTCAATAATTCACTAGAACATTTGATAAAAAAATTGAACAGAATTGACCAATTCAACTGCCTAAATTTTGAATTGTTTAATTGTTTAATTTTTTAGTTTTATTTATTTTAATAATTTTTATTGTTAAAAATTTATTATTTTATTAATTAATTTATAAATTTTGTAAATTAATAAGTTCTTATAAATTAAAATTAATTAATTAATTTCATTTAATTTTATACAATATTTAGTCAGTTTTATGACCATCTAATACTGATTGAACCTTTTAAACCTTAAATATTTTATTTTATCAATTTAATTTTTGATCCAGTTTTTAAAATATTGTAAAAATATTAAGAAAAGTGGATTATCAAATTCAAATAATAAGAAGAATAAAGTATTTTCAAGTTAAATTAATAACATCGATATTTTCTTTTGTTAAATTCGTTCACTAATTTAAGGTTAAATTAAAATGATGCTATATTTTTCATCTAACTAAAAACAAAAAGATGAATATACTATTTGGTGGCATAAAAATAGAATGGCAATATTTCCAAAAAATTTAAAATAAAATTTGGATAATTTTGATTAAACTTAAATTGGCTATTAAATAAATTTTAATTAAATATATTAATATAATAAATTTGTTATACTTAGACACAGTTATAAGATAAGTTACATCTATCTCTAAATCAGACTCTTTAATAGATTATTTGAATTTGATCTAAAATTTGAACTTAATCAAATTTTATATTTTGAAACTCGTTTAATATTATTTTAATATTATTTTTTAAATTTAAAATAAAAATATCATTATTATATAGAAAATTCTAACTATTTAGACTATATTTTGTGTTTGACTTCTCATATCTAAAATTTTGCTAAAGATTGGTTGATTTAGAATAAGAGAAACTGAATTTGTCACCCCTAGTTATACTTTATCATATTAAACTATATTTATAAATATAAGATTCATAATAAAAAATTATATATATATAATGTTGTTAAATTAAATTGTCTTTATTCATGTCCAATCCAGTGAGGAACGCAGAGAGCGTGGTAAAGACGGGGATTATGAGCGAGTGTGAGAGACGTGCAGGAGGGGAAGAGTACGTACAGAATCTGTTTACGAGGACGAAAAAGGATTGGAAGTCTGATAACTCCGTTACGTAGGTCGACGGTGAAGTCGGGGGGGTTCGCGCCATTGTGGTATGTGTTTTGACGGTGGAGGTGGGCCCCACTAAGACTAACGTTAACATGACGTTAGTCACCTGAAACTGAACGTAACATAAACAGATCTATCTCTTCTGTTCTTGTCAGTAATATTTGGACATGCAATTACCAAAAGTAAGTAAACTTGCGCACTACTATAACTCTATAAGTCACTAATAATTATATAATTTAAATTAACAAATTTAATTTAGGAGAGATAATTAATTTTAAAATATATAATATTGATAAATTTTAAATACTTAAGTTATGTCGTTAAAAATTAAGTTAATGTTTTAAAAATCAGGCCAGAAAATAAACCGGCAAGATGTTTAAAGTTTAAAAGATTCAATTACCGTTATAAAATTACTTAAAAATTAAATAAAATTGAAGAATTTGAAATATAATTGAAGAAAACTGTTCTTATTTATTGAAGAATTTAAAGTTTAAAACAAAAAAATTGGTCGATTCATAATTTTTGCTATTAAATTGAATAGACCGATTTAGTTTTTAATTATTAATTTAAATTAGCAAAATTTAAAATTTAATAAAGACAATGTTTGGAAATATTAATATTAAATTCAAAATTTAAGTTTTTCTCAAGATAAAATTAGAATATTTTATCGTATTGATTAGAAAGGAAAGTAGAAAAGCAAATGAGCCAAAACCCAAAAGAGAGTTTGAT
This sequence comes from Erythroxylum platyclados, assembly GCA_027563515.1. NCBI lineage: Eukaryota > Viridiplantae > Streptophyta > Magnoliopsida > Malpighiales > Erythroxylaceae > Erythroxylum > Erythroxylum platyclados. The sequence continues at coordinate 76,365 of JAOQMM010000149.1, read as the reverse complement.
CGTGCTATTTCAACATTCCTTTTGTATATTGTATACAATTAGCGTTCGGTGAAAACAAAAGATTAAAAAGTTGGATTTCATAAAGTGATTAGACAATAAATCCGAATTACTATTACAGAACAAAGAATGAATACTTGAGAATAATTAACACGAATAAGTTATCACAAAGAACATCAAAAGAATTGTAAAAAAGTCTTGACTTATATACATATAAAGACAAAAATAGTAACTAGAGATTAGAGAAAGCCTCTCTTTTATTTGATTTAAGAGTGTTAAAATATTCCTCCTAATGTGCATATGTTTACTTTATTTAATTTTAAATAATAAAATAACAATAATTTAGTAAAAATTTCACTCATATGAGAGATTTAGGGATGTTTAGTAGTACGTAGCCTTATCTCTAATTAATCAAGAGACTGTTTCTGAATAACTCATAATAAATAAATAAATAAATAATAAACTAAATAATATAATAAAGATAGAAAAGGTAAAAAAAACATTTCAAGAAAATAAAAATGGTAGTAATAATAATAATAATAAGGTTAAATAGGGAACATTATTTAATTTTAAATATTTGGTTAAAATTTTACATCATACTTTTAAATATTTTATAATTTATTAAATAATTTATTTGATATGACTAATTTGTAATTAAAATTTGATTTAGTAGATATTTAAATTATCAACTTTTTGATTGTTTATTTTAAAAATTAATATAACTAAGTTATTGTATTTAAATATATTTTTGAATGTGGTAAATGCGGTTATTTATTAAAAAAGAAATTTATTTATTTTGTAAAATTTTTTATTTTTATAAATTTTAATAATAAACATTTATAAAAAAAATTTTATATAACAAGTCCGATATTATTGATAACTTTTTATTTATAAAATATTCAATAAACTTAGTTTTTGCATATTTACCCTATAAATTTATCACTTTTCATCAACCCAAACAAAAATAAATATATTATCTAATAATAATATAAAATGCTAAAAAGCAAACATGTATATGTATACACATACAAGTGTATTTCACGAAAAACGACAAAACTCCTTAAACCTTGTCAGAAATATCTGCACCACAGTTCCGAGTTCAATTATTACCGGGAGTAGCCGGTGGCCTCCCGGTTTCTCGAAACCCTATGCGGAGCAGTGCCTCCATTGAAGAGAATAGAGAGTGCATTAAGAGCGAGGAAGCTGACTGAAACTAAGAGACAAGATTTTGTTTTTGGTGTCTGTTTAACTTCACACAAACACATATACATACATATATATATATATATATATATATATATTCTTTTTCTCTCTTTTAGGTTGGTGTGTGTATGTGTGTGTGAGTGAGTGATTGTCTCTGTCTCCGTGTGAGGATGCGTGAAATAAGCAACCCTGAGGCTGAACCCACCCATAACATGAGCTCAAGTTTTTTCTCAATCTCTTCACGTATCTTTCTGATAACCTGACCTCCTCTGCTGTAGCTTCAGACCCAGAAGCTCATGATAGCCTTTCATTTCATCATCACCACATCTCTTTCACTGTTCTCTCTCTTTACTCATTATCTCTATCATCTTTAATTTCCCACTTCCGTTTTCTCTCTTCCTTGAGTAGTAGTAGTAGTCTTTCTTTGTGTCTGTGTGACCATGGCGGAGGGTTACGAGCCCTACCATGTCCCACAACAAAGTAGAAGAGATAAGTTAAGAGTTGTGGCTCAACAAAACCATCATGAACTTCAAGCTTGCGCTGGTTTATTTCCTATGTATGATCCCTCACTACTCTCTTCAGATTTGCTTGCTTCGTGTGCGAACAACTCGCTGTCTGGTGTAACTGAGGCTTGTAAAGCCAACCCGGTTTGTGTTGTTAAAGAGGAAGGTTCCAATTTGATGGCTTTTACTGGTGGGATCGTGAATGCTTCTTCGTCTTCTTCTCCTCCTTCTACTCATCATCATCATCATCATCATCTTTACTTGGATCCACGCTCCTCTTTGTCTGTAAACCCTAGTTCGATCCAAGATGTTAACAGTAACCCTTTTCTTTATACATTACATAGCCTTCAAAGTCCCAGAGATTTTGACCAGCCTTATAATAGCGAAGTGATAGTGTTCAAGCCAGAACCTTTGTCGTTGACCAATCATGACTCTAATGCCACTGGACAAGGGCTGTCTTTATCTTTATCTTCTCACCATCCCCACCAAAGTAATCTTCCTTTAGAGCTTAATTTGCAAAGATATGGCTCTGCAATTTATACTGATAAAATTAGCAGTGGAGGTGGTATGTGTATAGTTCCGGGAACTGGTTCGTCTTCGAACGACGTATCTAGAAGCTCGGTCCCTCTCGGTCCATTTACGGGGTACGCTTCAATCTTGAAGGGATCGAGGTTTTTGAGACCTGCACAGCAGTTACTTGAAGAGCTTTGCGATGTGGGTCGAGGAATTTACGGCCAGAAGATCACAGTAGACGCGTCTCTTATGGATCCTCCCATTGAATGTTTGAGCGCGAGTGAGATTGTTGATGATCCAGTTAATTGTGGGAACGGAAGTGAAAGTCGAAGGAAAAAATCCAGACTTGTTTCGATGTTAGACGAGGTATGCATCTGCATCCCCTTATCAGTTCATGTTGTTCTTATCATGTATCTGCTCTTTCACTTTAGGGCAATCAACAAGGTGTACGCTGTAATGTACAACGTAGAATTCATGTTTGGTTTTCTTCTTGGGCTTTTTAGATTCAATGTTCAAGTCTCACGGTCATTTGGCTTCTTATTCACTTGAAGCCCTCCTAAAAGTCGGCTTTTTTTTTTGTGAAACCGGACTATTTAGGCTCTGTAGGAGCCATTAGTAGGGTCATGTTAAGTGAAGTATTGGTTATTTAATCATTGTCTAGCTTCGAACCAACCTACAATTGGTTGTTTTGTGCATGAACAGGTGATTGTATAATGCACTATGTCTTTCCTCAAATTTGGTTCTTGTTATAGATGGCCTCGATGATCACGAAGTCATCTTTTTGGAAAAGGTGATAGGAGGGAATATATGCACACATATTGTTGTTATAAAGTATCTGACAACCATAGAAAGAGTTCTAATAGGTGACAAAGTCACCATTTATGGAGCGTAATGTGCATAAAGTGGTTAAAGGGAATACATTTGAAAAGATTTATACTCCAAAAAGCCGAGTAACTTCAAGAATAATTGGATTCCAAAACCTAAAGAAAAAACAGATGAGTAGATGATAAGGTGTACGCACTTTTTGAAGGAGTGGCTTAAATTTAAGCAAGTTGTACTTGCAATTCTTTAGCTATCAGTTCGTTATATGATTCTTCACCTTTTCAAAGTAACAAGGACAAGTTTTTAGGTTCTTTTGTTCCTTCATTTGCATTTTATGGTCTTTTGATTCATCATGAGCATCGATACCATATTGTTTGTAGTAAGTTATGATGGTGTATTTGATGCCTGGTCATGATAATAGCAGTGACACCAAACTTGAATGGTACTCGGAGGTTGAACTATCCATGTCACTGATGTTTTGTGTACAATTTGATGGTTTATTGTTGCGGAAACTTTGGACTAGAGAAAGTGGATTAAAAACTCGACATTTTGCAAAAATATCGTTATCTTGGCAGAGACTTGTGTAAATTATCGCCCCAATACCAGCCACAGTTGCCATATCATTTCAGGGTATCTTGCTAATCTGCATATGTTGGGTTTTAGTAAGTATGCAAGTTACTTGTAAGGCTATATTGGAGGAAATAGATTAAGAATGAAACTGTGGCTAGATGTTAAGTTACTAGTTGGCTACATTGTCAATAGAAAAGAAATGAAAACTCAATGCATATGGAAAATGAAATCTCCTTTTTCTGTTCCATGTTTTATAAATTTGCTTTCTGTTGGACGATTACAAAGGTGTCTTTACTTTGCCTAGAAGTAGCTTTTATGGTAGTTCATTATTTTTATCCATTCACCTACTTGGTAAATTAACTTCACATTGACTGTCCTCTTATCGTATTTTGCTTCGCATAGACATACTTACATGTATGTTTATGCATACATATATTCTTGATGTTATGCCAGCGACTTTGTTCTTGGTTGTGTTTATCTTCTATATTCGTCTTTTTCTACAAATATAGTGAAGAAACACTTGTGTTACTCATACTTATGGCTGCTGTTCTTGGCACTTTGTGCAGCTTCTTAACTCGGTTTCTTGCTCTCTTGCATTTTGTGCATGCTTAAGCCAAAAAGAAAAACCTCATTTGAGCGCTAGGTAGTGTCTAGACATGGTTCGTTGTGCTAATTTTAAGGTAGTGAGATCGTAAGTTCCCCAAGTAAGTATTTGTTTGAACTCCTTTGGAGAATAACATTACTTAACCGGTTTCACATCTAAGCAAAAGTTTAATTTTGGACCTGTTAGTTAAACAATTGATACTGAAACACTTGCATAGGTTTTACTTTCAAGAATCAAGATTGATTAAGGCACGAGTATGAAGAAAGGGTAAACAATTGAGAAAGGACCTAAAATGGAGTCATTGTAGAAGTAAAATTGATAATCTTTTCAAGAGGGTTTACATCACAATGGGATTCTTCAGTGAAGGTTTACATGCAACCTTATAATGCAAAATTTGTACTCTTCAGTGAAGGCCAGGAAATGAGGACAATGTGCATACCCTTCTTATATATTTGCGTGTATGTGTATGCACGAACATGTTTATATTGTCTGTGCTTATATTCAGGTATCTAGAGTAGGTACAGGTACTCTAGCTTGTGAAGCCTTTTCACATCCTATTGCTGGTTTAAGAAGTTATTTGTTGCACCTTCACAAATTCCACTTGCTCGATGAAATTGATTTGTTTTCGGTCTTCTAACTGCATTCTGCAACTTCTCCAAAGGGTCTTACCTTGCTGATTTTGATTTTTGATTAGGTATACCGGAAGTACAAGCAATATTATCAGCAGATGCAAGCAGTTGTGGCATCTTTTGAGTGTGTTTCTGGGCTTGGCAATGCAGCTCCATATGCAAACTTGGCCTTGAAGGCCATGTCCAAACATTTCAAGTCATTGAAGAATGCTATAGCAGACCAGCTTCAGTTCAACAACAGATCTCAAGGTCAAATTTTCCATGCAAAAGAGGAAGCTACAAGGTTTGCTGAGACTGATAGAGGGATTTACCTCCATAGACATGTTCAGAACCCTGGATTCATCGAGCACCAACCTGTATGGCGACCGCAGAGAGGACTCCCTGAGCGTGCTGTAACAGTGCTCAGGGCATGGTTGTTTGAACACTTTTTGCATCCGTACGTATCCGAGTTTATTCTGTCCAACATTCTGGTAGAAGTGTCTCCTGATTCAACTTGTGAATTTTGCTTTGTCTTTGTTTTGGTTTTCAACAGTCAACAGTATTTTTTAAAAGTTTACTTGTAATTACCTTTCACTAATACTTTGCTTGTTGTAATGCAGTTACCCAACAGACACAGACAAGCTAATGTTGGCCAAACAAACTGGTCTATCTCGAAGTCAGGTGTTTCATTTTTCTCCACTTTCTCATTGTTTCTATGGATTTGAACCTCATATAATTTTCCATAGAGATATGCTAAATAGATTGATCATTAAAGTAAGGTAACATTCTTGGTATTCTTCAAGTTATGCTATGGAAGATCTTGTGATACGCTCGTCTATTTGTGTAACAGGTTTCCAATTGGTTCATAAATGCTAGAGTAAGACTCTGGAAACCAATGGTTGAAGAAATACATATGTTGGAAACACGGCAAGCGCAAAAAGTTTCACAAAGGGATGACCGAAATACCAAATTCTTGGGTGATCAGGTGCCAATGTCTAACCCCTCAACCTCCACTCAAAGGGTTCGAGATGTCCCATTAAAGCGAACGAGAAATGAAGTTCCGAATGTACCTGAAGGTAGCGGAGAACCACTGGATTTGTCTTATAACAGCTTGTCAAACCATGCACAAATGGGAGTTGTAATGAGCATGGCAGGTTCAACTAGTGGTGTTTCCTTAACTCTTGGTCTTCACCAGAACAACGGTATGGGTTTTCCGGAGTCTTTTCCAATGAATGCTGCTCAACGCTTAGGCCTAAGCCTCGAAGCGAATAGCGAAGGGTACGTACTAGGCAGCTTCGAAGCACAGAATCGACATTTTGGAAGAGATGTTATTGGAGGGCAACTTTTACATGATTTTGTTGGCTGAGAATGTCAATATTCATATTAGATATGGTTATTATCGAGTATCAGAATATTTCCAAGCTGGAAAAAAAGAAAAAAAGAAGTAAATCTCATATGTAACAAGTTGTTTTTCCATCAAATTGCAGTGTATATGATCAATTTGGAAGATTCTGTGGTTCGTAGGGGAGAAATATTGGTGTTATATTCTTCTGTAAATCTGTAATGGAAGTTCTAAGAAACGATACTAGACCCAAGAAGCTTTGCAGGTTCGTTTCTGAGCAGACCATGCGAGATAACCTTTGCTTCTGTCGAATATTACATGAACTTGTCCAAGATTGCTCTTACCGATCGTTTGTTCTTAAATTTTGAATAAGTTGGGTATCAAATTGTCACAGGACAACGTTTTATCATACAAAAAGGTTCCATTTCAAGAGAAGAAAAAGGTTCTAATGGAAGACATAGAGATGTAAACCATTCAGCGAACTTAATCATGTTCTTGTTTTGCTAGAATTTCTAAGGAATTGGTGCCTCTGTTCTTACCTCCACTTCAAGAAAATTATAAACTTAAAAAAATCATAAAGCATAGATTTCAGTTCTTAATGAAATGTATAAACCATGGAGAGAATGTATGCATTCGACACTTGGTGGCAAACTTTCTGTCATGAACACCTTCGAATCAGGAATCAAAAGTTCTTATTGATCAAAAAGTAGATGTGAAATATTACGTTTTTATGATCCAAATCACATCAGCCATCTTATCATTCTTACCATGGTTAGTAACGGGATCATATCTTCTGTGCCGTTAACGCTGTACCTACTCTGTACCGTTCTTCTCCAACCACACCTTTTCCATAATTAAATGAAACAATGAAAAATTCGTGGTTAGAGCTTGATGGCACAGGATAGGTACAGCCTATAAGGCACAGAGGATCTGCAGCCGGTTAGTAACATGTTGAACATGCCTACATAATCAGTTTCAGTTACTTTCAATGGAGTCCCTAAACCCCTGAAAACTCTTGGAATCTGACATGGAGTATCTGAACTTTAAACCCTGTCCTCTTTTCTGCAATGAGGTCCTTTTCAAAGACCCCCAAGAAGATTATATATATGAGGAAAGCCTCACTCTTTCAGCTAACTATCTTTGATTGAATGACAGGTTACAGAATCAACCAGTAACTGGTGTAACAAAAGCTTAAGATTCTTTCCATTAAATTAACAAGCTTCAAGCTCACTGAAATCTGCTATATTCATGGCTGTACAAAACTTTTGATATGCAAAAAAGAAAGATTTTTTTCCCTCTTGGTAGGTTTACAATGATTTGAAACGAATCATTTGTTAATAGCCAAAGAAGTTCTTTTCAGTCTTCTTGAAAAAGCAGTCAAGATCATCAAATATCATTGTCTTCGTAAAGGAAAGCTACCCTTTCTTATCATTGGCTTCAGAAGAACAGAATGATTCTTAGAATAGAGCACCTTATCATCACTTTATACCATATGCACCCCTCTGCTCTACATGACGTTCCAGGGAATAATTCTTGTTTTACTGTAAGAACCCTTATAAATTCCTGTGATAATTCGTATCAGCATCAACATCTCCTAATGTACTAATTGTTTTCCATCTTTTTTCTCAGATTGTACATACCTTGGTAGTTTCAGCCCGAACGTCGTCTCCTGTGGATTATGTTGAGTTAGGATCAGGTAATCTGCATCCTGAGGTTTAGAATTCTCAGTTCTGTTGGATCTAGTCCTCAGGATGTGGATTATCTCGTCCTCGCTGGCAATGAAAAAACTATTGGTGGTGAGTATTCATGAGGCTCACCGGCTTGGATTGTTCCTCTCTTCAGGTAGCATTCATGAAAAACTGCACTGATAATTGCTATCAGCTTCTTATTCATGAACTTTGTTGCTATTGACATGCAAACTACGGTCCTGACTAATTGAGATACCACACACGCAATATGATTACTCTTGACTTCTAATACAATCAGGGGAGGAAGGAATATTAATAACTTATTCTGGGTTCTTCTTCACTCGAAGAAATAACGCAGATTCTTGTATTTCAAAGGATCATTGCTCTTATTCATGGAAACTGAAGTTAATCTTGCCTAACTAGCACCCTACAGCCTCTTCCTTGCTTTGAGTCAGTTCCTTGGCATCCTTGAAGATTAAAAATTCCAGCATCTCTACTCTGAAGAAAATGAAACTTCCACATAAATGTGTAATGCAAGAGCCAAAGTCTTTTCCAACCACACAGTGCCATGCTGGTCCATAAGCTTCATCAAATTTCTGTTTCAGAATGAGATGTAATTTATGAATTCATGATGATCATTTTATACTAAACATCAATTTTGTTGACAGATTACAGGCAATCTGATTCTATCAATCATTGGATTTCATAATCTGATGATAGTTCTTTGCATGTATGCAACTAGGAAGGTTGCTCATGGTGGAAAAGTGATTAGTCTGTGATGCTCTACCCTTTATGCAGAGCTTTTTTCTAGGTGATTATTTAAAGAAGTGAAGCTCTTGATGGGTTCGTGTCCCACCTGCAAGTTGCCATATCCAAGTTTACTGGATAAAGATTAAGCATAATCATGAATAATATATTCCTAGGTTTATTCTTTAAGATGAATATATTATGACAGAACATACTATGAGACAGTCTTGGGCCCCTATAAGAAGTAGTGTAGCTTAAAGTCTGTAACCTCTGTGGAAAGTGTAGATTGTTAATGGAGGATTACTTGATATACCCACAAAAGCTTCAGGACAAAGATTTGTTCAAACAGAATCTCTGTTTTTTTTTAGAAACTAAAATGGAAAAGCTTCACGGTGAACTTTCCAGTATTTTGTCTAATCATGCATAATCAGAACAGTTGATTGTTGTTATCCAAGTTATCACTTTGTAAAATATCCATTCTCTTTGGAGAATGATTCCGCTAGGAGCAAGCAGAGCCTCATTGCTTTTAGAAAGAAGATGCCTTTCTAGTCACCCTTCAATCCCATCACTACACAAGCTTATCTGTTGATAAACTAGACCAGAAAATTAAGTAAACACTCATGGTTTATGGTTTGTGCCCAGTTTATATTTTCCCTGCCGCCTTCAAACCAAACTACTCTAGTGGAATGGAAAATAATTATAACACGACGAGAATCTTCAGTCATGAACTTAAACCATGAGGAGGAGAGAATTTAAGGGGATTTTAAAGATTGAAACCTGTTTGATGAAATGAGCTATGGATTGGCAATCAGAAACCTCGTGTAGATCAAGAGCCTTATATGCTAATTCCATTACGTGGCTCTGCATTAGCTCTGGCATGTCTGTCTCACGCAATATGGCTTTTCCTTCCAGCATCTTACTGAGAAAAATGAACTTTAGTTTACTACTAGAAATGGTTCGTATGCTTTATTGGGAATCCTTTAGATACTTATATAATAAACAGCTGAAGGAACTAGAAGAGGAAAGAATAATATATTTAGTGGTTCAGGTTGATAGATGCATTTATGATATTTTTCCTGATACCTCAATGACAGTGATTAGCTTTATATGTCTTTGAGTTGCACGTTGCTATCAAAACAGTTGGAATAGAAAAATCTTGGTTAACAATTTGCAACTACTGATGACTATTCCGAGACTCTCAGTTTTGTTGAGTTGTTTGGCAGTAAGTGTACTTGGTGTTCAAGTGTCCACATGTTGCTTCAGAAAGAACAAACTGTCACTGACTGCTGAATAAATTTGCAGAAGTTATAACCAATGGAGATTGTTTCCCAATTGTAAGTTTGATCTCTACTGGCTTGAGTGGTCCATAGTTGCACATATTATTGTCATGAACTAAATAGTTTGGAATCCGGAGAAACCATACTCTTTCATATGCGTATATCGTTCAACGTCAGGAAGAATCAAACATGAAGTTGTGAAGATGTTAATGTGTTCAATCCAAAACCATCACTGGGCACAAAATATGCAGAAAACGTCTAAAGTCAGTTTCAGCTGTCAAACCCAACAGTTTCTGAGAGATACGTAACTGGAAATTGAAGTGGAAGATGACAAGAAAGATGCTATCCCTCATAGTTGCTAAAATCTAGCCTTACACGCGTTGGGAAACCTTAAAACAGCAACTCAGAGCTCTGAATGAGCCATACTATCTAAAAAATCATCAAAGCTTTGAAGATGTCCATTGAATCATTATGTGAAATTTACAGGCTCCTAACCCTGCTCAGTGAACCCTCAAAATCCTTTCTGAACTACATGTTAGTCTACATAGTCACCAATCAGACAGACCAGTCTTGTGTACCAGTTCTCTGCACAACAAAGAATGTCGAATGTGTCATCTTACTTGATCAGAACCTATAAAGCCTCAAAATGACTGATGAAGAATTTCCCAGGCAAGAAAAACCTCAATTTTCACGCCTCTTGGTCCAAAAAATCCCATAAAGTTCCAATTTTTCTTTGCAACCTAAACCCAAAACGACAATCCTAACTTTCAAGATAAAATTTTTAACGAAGGCCCAACTCTGTTCCTCCAAGTTCTTGAGCAGAAGCCCCATCGGGCTAATCGAATAAAACTGATTCCAAGTCAGGACTTCCTTGATCAGAGGGCCTTGTCAATGCTCCAATTCCCTATACTTAAACTGGGTGTTTAACTGCAGACCAGTTTCCATTATGAAGTTTCATTGTTTCTTCTCAGTCTCTAGCCTTTTATCCCATTTATCGGACTTCATTGGATTGTTAAAGAAATCTTAAGACAGCAAAGGACTCAGTTCAGAATAACAGATGAATAGCAATTATATATCGACTAAACCGGAACAAGCTCTTCAAATTCCTCGCTGCTTAGTTTCAAGTTAGTTGTTCATAACAATTGGCTTGTATAACCATATGCTGCATATTTTTCCTGCAAAGATCTTTATGCAGTCAACATAGCAAATGAATTCCTGCTTCCTAACAATAAGTTACTGTCTTAAACATTGAAAGTGAAGATTACTGGGATTTCCATTTCTTTTCACACGTCGAAATGGCTCCTAATATTCTCATGAGACATCGAGAAATGGAAAACCATAGAAATTACTCCTTACAGGAAATATCACTGGTATTTTGACCTGGAAAGGATTTAATCATACAACAATTATACAAAGCCAAGATAGTCCTCTGCCAGTCGACTAGTTATCCATAACTAGCAGGCAGAAACTGGAAATCAAAATGACTTCCCAGGTATTCAGATTGATGCTCCATAATTATTCTACAACAATTTGGATCGCTACCTTTACTTCAACGTAGAAAAGACATCATTATTGCACCCCGCTCCATCTAGCCCAATCCACAAATTGCATCCCACCATAAACATTGTTCGCAAATCGGACACCAACTGTGAAAGCCAGAGCAACTGGTGGAACTTGCTTTGCCAATGGTGATGCTTCTACCAGCCTCTCTAGTCCATTAATGATCTGGTAGCGTGTGTTTGATGAAAACCCTAGAAAAACACCTGAAAATTGGCAGACAGAAGGAGTTGTTATTCGAATAGCTTAAGCTTCTGTTGATATTCTTGTATCAAAACACATTAAGGTTAAAATTCAGTCAACACTTGCTTTTAGTGGCAACTGATGTCAACCTCACTAATCTAGGTTTGCACATTCCTTGCAACAAGCTTTAACAGTACAGTCCTAAAACCACCTAAATTTAGCAGCATAAATTCAGGCAATATACAAAATTAGAAAATAACAGAGAAAAGCTTAAGAATCAGAAAGTCATATATGCATAAAGTATCTGCACCGTAAACAGGAACCTTAATCGATATTGGCAAAGGGAACAACAAAGTTTCATGAGCAATGGACATGCCTATGATAGATACGAAGTTCAAATTACAACATACCCCAAAGAGCTGCAGTTTTCACTAGAGGAGGCACCGGTATGTCGTGTTCTGATTTCCTTATGTTCCTGACGTGAAGCAATTAGAGGATAAATAAAGATCCACTCAAAGAGAACACAAAATCAACATGCCTATACAAATTAGTCGCAACACCAGTTTCTGAGTTACAAAAATCGTCTATTGAGAATAAGCAAGAAACATAAAATTTGTAGGGGAGAAAGAAACTAGAGAAAAGCAAGACAAAGCCACAACTAATTAGAATGGTCTTTCTAATTTTACATATTTCAGGGTCATGTAGACTGTCGGAGGATGTAACTCAAGCCACCAAAAAAAAAAAAAACCATGAAAATGTTAACAACATAACTAACCATACAAAAATGTCAACTTCTAGATAGAAGTATACCTTTTTGCAGTCATAATAAGATTTGCAATGCCTTGGCCGATTATACCACAAGCAAATCCAACTGACCCATATAGGACACCCTGAAAACAGAAGACATAGGTAGCTTGTATAAATCAACAATGGTTTTCAATATTACCACTTAAACAGGTACAACATACCTTGTAGAAATATGTGGCAATTCTCTGCTGAATTGTGAATCGGCATCCTGGCCTTTCAGCTTCAAATACACTGCACCAAAGGCAACAGAAAGTTATGCACCATAATATGAAACTGCAACCTTGACTTACCCAGAGAAGTATGAATGTCATACAGTAATGTATATTGGCACATTATGTTAAGCTATGTGGAAGTTTAAAGTAAAACTACTCGTTAAGAAAATGTGAAATGGAACTTGATTTATGTTAATTTGAAATAGCTGACCTACTAGGAAGAGCTCCATAATACTTCTGCACTCGTCCAAAGAACCCTTTTGATATAGATGGTTGCCCAATACGAGCATAAGGTGCTAACATGCCAACCAATGCAACGTTAACCACCACCCCAACCAAAAGATCGGCAGTAAACAGTTCAAACTCGGCCCAGAAGTCTTTGCCTCTCTTTTGAACTTCCGCAAATGTGGCACAACAAGTATCAATAACTATCTGCATTTTGTTATGCTACTATGGTCATTTCCAGATGAAAGGCATATTAATATCAAAGTCATGTCAAAGATGCTCTTGCATACATGACCGCGTTTTGCTTCCTACTATCTTGTAAACCGCAAATACCTCATTTCTTGAAAACTTTAAGGCTATTGGCCTGGGAAACGGATCTTGCCGTGATATAGTTAGTTTCACAAAAGGTGATATGTTAGTAAGTTGATCAATCTAGCATAATCCAATTAATTAAATGTTAAAGATGCAGAATCTCCACAATGAAGAGGTGCAAAAGGAGGAAAGGTTCAAGCAATAACAAACCTCTGTTCCAACTTTGAAAAGGAAGGATGGATCAGCCAACATTCTGTTTCGAAGCATAGAGCATGATTTCATTGCAAAACCCAAAAGCCCACCTGAGCACTACAATTGGTAAACAAATCAACCAAGAGGTCTAATAAATTGCTTCAAATGACAAAAAAACCAAGAGACCTCAAGTGCAGTATACCTGCAAGTCCAAATATCTAAGAAGCAGCAATTTCCGAATTCCCATTGTCTTGGCAGCTTCCAACATATCTGAAGGAAGAGTAACTCCTCTAGCCTCTGTCTCTTTGATAACCTCTTCATGCTTCATAATAGGCCCAAACTCCTTCTCTTCATGATCCTCACCTTCACCGTCGTCTCCCCCGCCTTCATTACCACCACCACCGGAAAATTTACCATTTCCTCCACTACCATCAAATATGTCACCATCGTTGCCAATACCACCAACATCAGTGTTCGATTCATTTCCAATCTCCAAAAATGTACCACTTTGGCCCACAACACTATCAGCCCCCAACTCCTTTGCCACTGCAGTTTTCGCCACACCTATTTGCGTGTCAGCTTGTGGCTTTGAACTGTTCACGACCACAAGCCTCTGTTTCCTAACAGACACGTGCACACTAGTACTCCAGCTAAAGTCCCTCACCAAGTTTCTGAATCTAATGTTACTGACCATTAACGATTCCTTACACCCCATGCTCCTAAAAATCACATCTCGCAAGTTCATACCTTTCGATAGCCCAAAACTCGAAGCACAACGAGCCATCGTTCTTTCAAGATCTAGACAAAATATCTTACACAGAGAATAGTCGACAAATAGGCAAGCGTACTTCGCTGAGAAAAAGACAAAAAGACACCGAATGAGTTATAAAAATCCAAACTTTCCAATCAAGAGACGATCTTTATTGTAACAGATGGAAGTAAACGGAGCAGAGCAATGAAAATGAGAAACAAAACATGGGAAAGAATTCACAATACCTTACTTGAACTAGGACAGAGCAGAGATCAGTCGGGAGGTGGGTTTTGGCTCTATTGAAGCTCAGGTGTCATATAGAAGAGTTCGGACGCGGAGAATCGACAGTGACGGGTACTTAGACGGAGACAGTAGTGAATGAGAAGAGACGTTAAAGTCTCAGCCTTTTGATACTTATGGAGCGAATGTGAATGGCTGCTGCACCCTTGCGAAG
>JAOQMM010000147.1:120929-139572 GCA_027563515.1 Erythroxylum platyclados | reverse complement strand
ATCTCACACATAATAGTTGATAACATGGTTTCCTTCAACCAAGAGAAGGGATTTAGTTACTCATAACAATAATAAAATGAAATAGAAAAGTAGAACAACATAGAGTCTTCATCCTGTTGGATTTGCAGAAGAAAACGAAACTAAAAACCTAAAAACGAAAAATAGAGGAAAAGTGCAGAGGAAGAGAAAACGTGAACAGTAAAAAATTCCAGATCTGAAAAAAGTGTTTTCGATTCTCCTCCCTTGGTGGTTTTTCTCCCCCTCTTTTTCGAGATCTCATCCAGATACACCTCCCCCATAATTAGGTAGCAGATCCTCACATTAAAACGCAATCTTGGTTTCCAAAATAATTCAAATTCCATGTGTATCAGATCTGGAAATATATCAGATCTGCAGGTCCAATTTTTCCTTAAGCGTGCCCACGCTTAGTCTGTTATTTGCTGTCAGCTGGAATCCGAATTGCCTTCAACTTTCTTACCTCTTTTTGATTCAATTTCTTCTCCAATGTGTTGAAAATCACCTAAGAACAATCAAGACACAAATTCATTAATTTAAAATAAAAATCCCAACACATTGAAGACATTTATATCCAATTTTAGCACAAAAATAATGACTTATCAATATGATATACAAATGCAAGTTAACTTCATGAACTTATATAAATGATTCCTTAATAGAATTTGATACTTAAGCACATTCTATCAAAGAAATTCTCATATTATGTTATTACATAAACTCACAACTCATTTTGTGTGAGTACAGTTCAACCATAAAGTTATAGCTATAACTTATTTTTTAAAATTATATAATTTAACCATAAAGTCATAACTGTAACTCAATTTGTATGATTACATATTTCAACCATAAATTCACAACTATAATCCATTTTGTCTGATTACATAATTCAACACTAAATTCACAACTGTAACTCACTTTGTATGATTATATAATTCAACAATAAATCTACAACTATAACCTATTTTGTGTGCTTAATAACTCATATATAAACTCACAAGTCACAACTATAACTCATTTTGTATGATTACATAATTCGACCATAAAGTCATAATTATAACTCAGTTTATATGATTACATAATTCAACCATAAGTTCACAGTTATAACCCATTTTATGTATTACATAACTCAAACATAAACTCACAACTATAATTGTATGAATACATAATTCAACTATAAAATCATAACTATAACTCATTTTTGTATAATTACATAATTTAGCCAGAAACACATTATAACTCATTTTGTTTGATCGCATAATTCAATAATAAATTTACAACTATAACACTTTTTGTGTAATTAAATAACTTAAATATAAATTCATGACTATAAGTCATTTTGTATAATTGTATAATTCAATCATAAATTCATAATTATAACTCATTTTATTTGATGAGTGATGATGTAATTCAACTATATATTAATCAATGTTGTAATTCAATTTATAAACCATTTTATGACAACCTAATTTGTTAACAAAATAATTTTACTCTTCCATTTACTAATTCTTCACTATGAAATATGAATTTGTTACTAATTTTAATCTTTCATATATTTCATTCACTAACTTGAATTAACATAGATAAATTTGCAGCAGATAACAATATTTTTTTATAAAATTAGAGAACCTAATAGTATTTCAGAATTCAAAATTTCAGATCTAATTCCAAGTCCAATTTTCAAAACAACAATAATTCAAATTCACTCCATAACTTCATTATCTATATTCCTCAACTCAAATCTGAGACCGTGAAACAACATTCACAAATCACAACTTCACAAGTCAATAGATTAGTTACTCAGCACAAGCTACACAACATAGAAAGCATTCATAGTTTCACATATGACATAAATCCACAACACAAGTCTATAGATAAAACAACTTAAAACTCAACCCAATACAAAAGATAGAATGCATTAGGGCTTAGGAGTTAGAGGTCTTTGTCTGTGTTAGTCACAACACATATTTACATAATCCACTATTGGCATCTAGCATGAAAAACCCAGTGTTGAAGTACCACAAAATTCCTGTTCTGCCACGGTTGCTTCAAACTGAGATTTACAGTTGCTTTTTAGAAAGTAACTAGGTAAGTAACTAAAATTTTCAGAATTTGATCACAAGTAGAAAAGTTAAGTGTGTAAAAAATAAATCAACATAAGAAATTTGTTAACGCAGTTCGGCACACACAGCCTACGTCTGTGGGGTTCTCACCCAGATTATCAACTTTCATCAAGTATAATAGGCTTTCATAAGGCTATTATGGATCTGACACCATTCACTCCTTGATGCTATTCACTCATACTCACCCTTGAAAGTTATCTCACACCCAATAATATGACCACCTCATGCTAATCTCAACAGAGGATTTTGAAACAATGAATGATAAAAAAGATAAAAATATCTCAAGTGATTAAATCAATAATAACATAATCATGTAAAGTTTTCAAAAACAAAAAGTTTGTTGTATTATTTGTAGTTTATCGACCAAAACCCTTACGCACAGCTGACCCAAAAATCATAGATAGAACATATAATTAATCACTGAAGCACCCCAAAACTTAGCTACCAAGATCGTTGATGTAATGCATGTTTATCTCCAACAAATCCTCCCTTCTTTAAGATTCTATCTCTTTTAGGATTCCTTCCTTCCACCCTATCTTAACTTCCAACAATTCTACATATTTCAAGATAGATGAATCCTATACCAAATCAACTTCCTTGTAAAAAAAGATATAGTAGAATCCTATACAAAATCAACCTCTTTATTATAAGAGATATCCCAAATAAATTAAAATACAAATAATTCCAAAAATAGAATAGAATGTCTTAACATAGCACTAGCAACCTTGAATTTGGGATGGCAGAGGATGAAAGTGGACGATAGAGGACCACGATGGAGGAACTGATGAGAACATATATTTGTGTGCGTCTGTGTGGGCTTGGGAGATAGGATGTACGACTGCTGATTGTGAAGAGCGAAGGTGAATTGCGTCTGTGTAATGCTAGGCGATGGGATGTGCGACTGTTGACTGCGGAGGAAGAAGAAGGACTTTGCCTGTACAGGACTGTATGACATGTGTGCTTGTGTATCTATAATGGGTTGTGTCATTGCGTGCTTGTACGAACTGCAGAGGTTGAGACAATGCCTGTGATAAGAGTTACCAGGGAGTAGCAGCAAACAGTAAATGATCAGAGGATTGAGGATGAGCGAAATTTTTTTTTTAAGGAGAGTCCACCCCAGAGGTTGAAAGAACAAATGCGACGCTAGGGTTAGAATTATGGGACTTCATCTTACTTTACAGATTTATGGTTTTTTTTTTTACAAATTAATCCTCTAGGTTTTTTAAAATTAACGAATCAAACTAGTATTTTGCATACCATTTGGTATCGGCCGGTACTAGCCAAGAACACCAATATGACCGATACCTAAAGTCAACATGGTATTATGATTTTTAGTACCGTTTTCCAGTTGGTACGATATAAAACTTAGAATAATGCATGGAACATATGGACTGAAGTAGTCAACTGCAACCCCATAGATGTGAAATCGATAAATATATTGAATAAGAGTCCGGATTCATCCCATTTACAAATTCCCCCCTTTAATAATTTAATTAAAAGTATAAATTTACCCTTAAAATTTTTAATACGTTTCTAAGATTTTAATGTTTGTAAATTAATCCTTTTAACATTTTGATGTACAATAAAGATAATAATGGCTTGTTCATATAATAACAAAAACTTTAATTAGTTTACTACATTTTATATAAATAAAAGTTATTTTGTAAATAAATGATTTAAATTAAGTTAACTTAAAATTATTAAATTGTTAGATAATTATTTAAGATTTTATAAAAATCTGAAAAGTTAATTCGTAGATTTTTGCCCTCGATGGTGTTAACATTTGGAGTTGATGATCTTATAAATAGTAAAACCTACAATTCCTTTAGTTGAATGATTTCTTTTTCATTTTTTCCTAACATATTATCATTTTTAATTCAATTAAAACTTTATGGATTGATGATCTTGTATCCTTATATATTGATGTCAAGTCAACAAAAGCATGCATGTGACTGTCATATAAGTAAATCTACATACTATATTTAATTACAAGAACTGACTTTGAAGTTTTGACAACTTATACGATGATATACACACTGATGATATACACATTAGTGTATGTGGACATGTAAGTATGATTAAGTGATATATACAGTCACATATACATTTGTGTAAGTGATCGTATAAGTATGTGCAAAAACTTCATAGCGACTTACACGATTATATACACATCTGTGTATATTACCGTATAAACACATAAACACCTGGGTGTCGTGTGCCCATTTTTGTGACCATGTAAATTATTAATAAACTTTAAATAAATGATTATGATCTATAATCTCCTATTCTCTCTCATATTTATAAATTATCAATTATGATTATAAATTACATATATATTTATATGTTAGATTGTTTCATATAAATGAGCATATTCTTTCAATAGAGAGTTGTAATTAGCAATTGGCAAACAATTCCTTTGCCCATTGCTGCTTGTATACTTCTCTCTGATAGCTGCTACGCTAGATGGACTGAACAGAAACCTTCTTGCCACAATTTTTTCCTTGAGAGCTTCAACTTTAGCTTCGCCATCATCAGAATTGTCAATAGGTGGAAAATAAATTGACGAAACTAACTGGGGTTGAATTGCATTTGCTTCACCACGAGCTATGGCAGTCCAGCAATTGATAAAAATAACTGAGGACAATGCATCACCAATTTTATGTGACATGCTATACGTAATTCCCATCCCACCACACTCAAAGTAGGTCACGTGGACAAAAGCAAGCATGTCATTGTTACTCTCTACAACTTGAACAGGGAGGAACTTGTTGAGATGATTAGCGTATGGATTCCGAAGAACATCCAAGATTGTGCATTTGGCTTTGGCTTCCAAGAATTGAACACCATCGTCGTTGCAATCTAGGTACGAGTTTTCTCTTAAACGTCCTGCCAAAGGATAAAATGTGGTTAAAGTCTCGGACAAAAACATCTTGACTCGTTCACATCTTTCCAGGTTGTTACTATTGGGGTTGCCAGGATAGAAGAGAAGCAAAGGCATAAAAATAGGGACCATAGCCTGATCAACAGAAGAGAGTTCGAAGTGACGAAGGTGGTCAGGGATTGGTGAAGAAGGCCTGATTATAGTTTTACAGATCAATTTCCATTGTCTCTCTATCAGGGTTCTGCTAGAATGGAAAAACCTTTTCTTGTGACGACACTTAGAAGTTGGATAGTTGTAATGATGGTGATGTTAGGCCCATTCGAGACACTATTATATAGAGGTCTTAGAATAGAATGTCAACTACACAGAAATTCGGTGGTTGGCTCTGTGTTGAAAGGTCGTACCTGAGAGTAACGTACCAACTTCCAACCCAACAAGAAACTTACACAGCTAATGATCACGTAGGACATAACTAAAGTCGAAAGAGGCCACTGCTTACTCTGTGGTATTTCGCTGATTTGTCTCCATCGGGATATTTCAGTCACTTAGAACGCCTGTGTGCTTCTTTGGTGAGAATTCCAATATCACTATCAAGTATTGACTGAAAGGCAAAACAAGAATTTCTTGTAGCAAGCGATGATTGCAATGGGTTGGGTCGGATTGTTGGTCCGGCCCGACTTGCTCTTTAGATTTTGTGACTCAAAGTCACTTAAAGTTAAGAGTAGGCTTGTGCTACGCAACTGAAGTCTTGAGTTCCGTCCAAAGCGGGCTATCTAAAAAGATATGGTTTTAAACTTTAGTTTCTATAAGCTCAAATTTAAAATGAAATTATTTGGAAAAATTAACCTAAAATGATGTAATTTTGTACAGACAGTCGAATCATTCAGGTTGACCCTCAAACTTGATTCTAATTTGAAACTCTATCAAACAAAACCTAATTTAATTTGATTCAAACCTAATTGTCATACCTAGTAGGAAGGTCATTTTTTGTTTCAATGTTTAATTTGTGTTTGGAGTAACTTGTGACTATTATTCCACTGAGCTTCCTCTAAAAGGTTTACCAAACACAAAATTTGATATTCAAAATGTCCTACTATAACTACAGGTACTTAATTTTAGTAATATATTGATTCATCTTAACAATGGAAGAATTAATGAGATGACATTAATTTAGAATTGAAATGATAATTTGGAAAAATATTAATTTAATATAAAAATTTTAGTATTTTAAAGAAATAATTAAGTCATAATTAAGATGTAAAACTTTCAAGAGATTCTTAAAGTTTTAAATTTAAATTTTTAAATTTAATTTCTTCTCTTCTTACTTTAAAAATTTATGAATTTTTAGATAAGTAATAGAATTAAAAATATTTTTTAATAAAATTCAAGTTTTGTAAGGTATAATTTATCCCTTCATATATACCATAAACTAATCAAAAATACAATTGATGCGCTACACTCAATTAAGAAGTTTTTGCTAAAGGCCATGAAAGTTCTCCGAAGTTGATAAAGTTGAAGTTCATGTAGAATGTAGACACTGTAGAATGAAATCTAGAGGGGAATAAAATATAAAAATCTACTAATCATCGATCTAACTTAGTAACATGATTCCTCTTTAACAATTAATCTTCCTCTTTAACATTGGGATTAATTGTTCTGAAGCTTGTTTATGTGATAGGTATAACTAATCTCTTAGCTTTTCCTTCCTGCACTCGTTCAAAACTATTTCACGAGTAACCTCTATCTGTTAATGACTAAATTAAGAAAATAATGCTGCACTTGACATTCACCAAACAGTTAGGAATTAGTGTGGGCCTAAAATGCACACGATCCATACAAGCATTTTAATTTGTTGCAAATAATAGCTAATTAGCAATGTAAATATAATTTGTTTCAATTATAGCCTGAATTTTAAAATATAGCAATAAAATGCCTAAATTTTCAATTTTTTTCAATTCTAATCCAAACTTCAAAAAGTGATAATAAAATATCCAAACTTTCAATTTTTTTCAATTCTAGCCCGGTGTTATCTGTTGTTCTCCCGATGCCCTCAGGCCATTGTTTTCTGTTTGTTCTTCTGACGTCCTAAACTACTCTTGCATTACAGCATACTACACCAGTAAATTTTTCGTTTTTAGTTCGTTCTCCTAATGCCCTTAGTGTGAGGGCGTCAAGGTTATGTAATATGAAAATCGAAAGGTGAGGGCATCAAGAAAACAAACTGAAAATAAAGGGAAAAACTGAAATTAAAGTGTAAGTTCTCTGGACTGCGTAATCTGATTTAGTTCATTTTTAAGCAACGACATCGTTTCGTTAATCTTTATTTGTTGTGTTAATTTTGGCTGACATGTATTAATAGTTAAGTTTTTTGAAATACGTCAGCAAATTTAATGGAAACACTAACGTCAGGCTAGAATTGAAAAAAATTAAATGCTTGAGCATTTTATTGCTACTTTTTAAAGTTTGGACTATAATTAAAAAATTGACAAAATTTTGAGTTTTTTGTTATAATTAACCCAAAATTTGAAAACATATGAACTTATAGATTGGACTTGAATTAAGATTTTATAACGAGTTGGATTTGAGTTTAAAGATAAAGTACAATATTTATTGAAAGAGTAAGATCATATCATCTTAAGATTTTAAAGATGTTTTTGATTGTTCTTTAATTAAAACTGATTCCACCAATATACAGCTCATACTGAAAAACCACACTAATCTTATCATTTGTTGTTTAATCAAATTCAATTTGGTACTGTGCTTTCCATTTTATGCACCTTTCATTTAATAATATTAATTATAAATCTATTATACGCAAGTGTTTTTTTGCATTGTTAAAAAATGTGGTATACAATCAATAAAGGTTTAGTTCAGATTGGAAGTACTCGACATATATGTATATATTGCAGTCTTGCTCAGTAATTCCCCACTCAAATGCCAAGTTGCTTGTGATTTGATTCAATGCTCCTGGAAAAAAAAAACAAAAGAGGTTAAACTCGTTGTACTCTTTAAGTTTGGCATTAATGTGTATCTCTTGATTTTTAAAAATTATTACTAACCTTTTTATAATTTTGGTGTTATAACAGTAATCGTCCTATCACCAATTTTCGTTAAAAAATTTAAATCGTAAATTCCAAAATGATATTATTTTTTACACGTAATACTACGTATAATATAATACTACACGTGATATTATATTACAAGATTTGTAACAAAAATTTACAATAGAAAGACTTGTATTATAAAATTAAAATTACAAAAAATATTAAAAATATTTAAAAATATATTATATATTAATAATATTTCAAATCTTATTATACAAGAAATTTTACCTGAAAAAACATACTCAAAACAGATAAAAACTTACGTAAGAGACACCAAAGCTTTCTATATGAACTTTTATTAAAAGATGTGCCTAGAGTCCTAGTTTACATGTAAAATTTAGATAGACGTCGCATAAGGCTAGGCAGGAAAAATCCTAAACGATTAGTTTACTTAACCGTTTTTTTGTTTGGATTATGATAGGGATTCGAGGTCCTTCAAAAACTACAAATAAACTATAATAATATCTCATGTGAAGGTAGCATCACTTTCTTGTCCAAAACTATATGAAATCACCTTCCACATGTGCTGTCTCTTTCAAATTTAGGTTAAATTAAGAGGTAATAAATTATTACATTAATCATTTATTTTTAAAAATATTAAATACTTCTATATTTTAATTAATATATCGTTTGTCCCCTACACTCAAGTTGTCGATAAAAATTCTTTTTTCACATATAAAAATGATATAATTTAAAAATTTGGGATCCAATGAATTTTACCTAATTAAAGATTAAATTTATTACTCCTGTAATTTCACATATTACTAATGTATCTTTTAAAGTTCAAAAACTATCAATAATTTATATAATTTTTTAAAAATGATGTCATTTTTATGTCCGTAAATAATATTCTTAACGACAACTTGACAATAAAAGGGACAAAAGATATATTAATTAAAATGTACAGTGATATTTAATAGTTTTTAAAAATAAGGAACTAAATGTAATAGTTTATCAAACTTCATTTAAATTTTACAAAAAATTCATTGTCATTATCACTACTAATAACTATCATACTTTTATATATAAGCAAATTGAGTTATCATTATTCATTATTGTTACAAATAATATAATATTTTTTATGTCCCACCGAATATGGAATTTCAGGACAAGGAATCAAGTAAAAGGCTATTTTTTTAATTTTTCTTCTTATAATTAAAATATAAATCACATGTTTTGTATCTCCTCCAACCTTACAAAAATTCCATTGTCATTATTGGTACTGACACCATAACATGCTTTATGTGCCACCTAATATAAGCAACCAAGTGGAAAGGTTGATTTTGTATTTTTAATTCAAATCTAAAATCTAAAGCCATACTAATCTTATGCCATTTGGAGAAATTTAGTCAAACCCATGTCAGGAAAAATTCAAAGGAGTTGAAATTTGAGGGATGATTATATGAAGAATCATCTGCCAAATTGGTATACACATAAAGATGAATTGTCATTAACCTAATCATTGTATGCTTGTAGCCTTTTTTCATATGAAATTTGGCACCGTATTTTCACTAAACAAAATGTGAAGCAAAACAATAACAGTATTTGGACAAAAATAGTAAAAAGACACTACAACAAAGTAGATAATTGACCACAAAAAATGTAGCTAATTGTTTTAAAAACGTCACCTATAATTATTTGTGACGTTTCAGCTTTGTCGCATAAAGCACCGTCAATTCTCCATAACTGAAAACTATAGACAATGTCTCTAGAAATCGTAGATAAAAAAAATTAGCTATGAAAATTTTTCGTTGCTAAAACATTACAAAAAAAAAAGCTAAAAATAGAATGTTGATGGGAACAATTTGATGTCAAATATTTGACAATGAAAATAAAATGTAGCCAATAGTTTTTGTTTACGTTTTTTTGTTTGTAGCTAGTCCATAATGTAGCCAAATTTTATTTGTTATGCTTTTTATAACATAGTCAAAAATTATTTGCTACGTTTTTAATAGCATCGTGACGTATTATTTGTTATATTTTTAATTCATGATATTGAGCAATATATTTTGCATATAATATATCGACATATTTTTTGTAGCATTGAATATATAAAGTAAAATTATATAAATATCATCAAATTATACCAACAAAAAGAATATAACATTAAAGGATGATCATTTGTTCATATACAAGATATTAGTGACAACTTGAGCAGTTCTTATAGACAAAACAATAAACAAAGAGTTCGCTTGATAAATTAGAATATGTCTAACATACTTAAAAATACTCAGATTATAAAAATATTAAAGCATAACCCAAACGACTACTTAGTGTTGTCCATGTCTATGAACCTACAATCATCCAATAAGGTTAGTTAAAGTCAACTAAAAATATTGTATGAGTATTGATACAGTAAGTATTTGCTTTTGAGTAATGCAAACACCACATTACTTTACCATTCACAACATAATCAGTCAACAGTTGGATCTTCATTTATTATGTAATCTGACAAAAAAATATTAAAATTAAATTATACTACATACAAGAAGTGATAAAAAAAGTATAGGAGATAGAATTAATACGCTTCACTTTCTTCTTTATTTCTATTATAATTTGGGCTAAGCAGTCTTTTAAATAAAATATCATAGTTTGCTAATTTTGCTTTCTTGTCCTCTGATTAATTTAGCTTGTAATGCAGCCTTAAGCTTGTTGTTTTCCTTTCGAAGATGTTCAATGATTGTTTTATATGTTGAGATTGAAACATTTGGCTTAGGGCTATAGCCAAAGCCTTTCACATAGCTAGAAAGTACTGTATCACAAATGTCTTTTGTATTGAGCTCATTCCTTTCAGATATAGACTTCTCTAATAACTCTTACATCTTATTCTAAAATTAAAAGAAAAACAATATTCGATCTATATATTACTATTTACTACTATACTAATAAATAAACAAAAATGTTGAGCAAACTTTAATACTTACATAGTTGTTTTCTGCTTCTTCTGACACCCATCTTTTACCTTCCTTATAGTGAGTGACTTTATATAGTGCAATCTTATCACACTTTTGTCTATGTAGTTCTTTTTTACTTTATTTTGTGAAAAAAAATAAGGCACAATAAATAATGTTGTGTTTATTGATTTAAGCATAATTTGCAAACATAAAACAAGGCACAATAAATAATGTTGTGCTTATTGATTTAAGCATAATTTGCAAAGATAGATCTTACATATTCATTTTGGTATGACTTTGTCCCCTGATTATAAGGTGTTTTCATTTTTGATCTATTGACACTTGCCTTCTTACACTTTCCTAAATCAAGGAAAAAAAAACATAACTTAGTCATTAAATCATCTAACAAAATTAATGCAAGTTAACATAAAGATAACGAAAACAAACCTGAACTTTTAGGTTAACCCAATAATCACACAAATTATTCCAATTTCTTTAGACATTTTTTTGGAAATATGGCTTCGTGCCTCTGCATTAGAAGGAAAAGATTTATAGTACTTGTATAACTTGAAACGATAATCCCTGTTCCTTTGGTTCAATAATGAAGTAACACATTTTGAAAATTTCGGGTTCTCAATATCCACAATATTCAATTTCAACTGTGAACAATAAGTAAAAATGTAATTAATCTTAAAATCATTGAAACAATGTTGTACAAAGTTAAAGATTTTGTATAATTACCACAACTTTTTTCAAAGCATTTTCAAGCAAGTTATCGTCCTTCAAGTCCTTAACAAGTTTCAGGCAAGGTAATTCTATTTTCCAATAATCTCCAACTCACTTGACAACTTCGTAAATTGGACCTTATCTACAGGACGACCTTGCTAAGTATCAATCTGTATTGATAACTTACAATTTATTACAATATTCATTCATTGAAATTCAAAACCTCTAGTTTTACCTCTACCTCTTTTTTCTAATACTAGCATTGGAAGTTGAAAACAAATGAATAATGATAAGAAAATAGTAGAATATATAAATATATATTTGAGGATAAGTATAGTTGAAGATATTAAAGATTAACAAACCTGCACTAGTAGCTTCGTTGTTGTTTTAGGCAAAATGAAGTTATTGTGTATGACTTAAAGGTGAAATATAATTGTTGCTTTGTTGTGGCAATGTATTAGAAGAAGCTCTATTTACTATGGCAAAAAAAGAATATGATAAGAAAAATATATATATATATATATTCACTTGAAGGTATAGAAATTCTAAACCTGGGTGACTAATTATATGATGATATGACTCTATGGCACCAAAAGCTTGGCCATGCAAATTATGAGCTCATCAACAAGTTGAGCAAATCTGAAGCAGTAAGAGGTTTGCCTGTGTTGAACAAAGATGACAAGACTATTTGTAGCACTTGTCAAATGGGAAAACAAAAGAGAGTACCACATAAGAAGATAAGAAATGGTACAACTTCTCTAGTACTGAAATTGATTCATATGGATTTGGTAGGCCTAACATAACATGCTAATCTTGGTGGGATGAGGTATTTATTGACATGTGTTGATAACTACTCAAGATATATTTGGGTAGTTTTCTTGAAAGAAAAATCGGATATTTTTGAGGTGTTTAGAAACTTATGTGTGCGGATTACAAATTAGAAAAACATTGAGGTTTTTCATTTCATTTGAGAGTTAGTGTAGACTAAAGTTGTAGTTATTTCTTATGTAACAACTGAGAAGCAATTAATCAATATTTTTACAAAACCTCTTGACCCTATGAAGTTTGAACTTCTTTGTGGGGAACTAAGACTTTGTGCTTTACAACTTTGAAACTTATTGAAGTACCCAAAAAAAAGGAGTATTTGGCGGAAAAGGGACAAGGGTATTTTACCCTTTTTTTTTTCTTTTGTTCTCCATTGCATCTTTTGTACTCTGCTTGTTTGGCTTCCTCCCATGATCACTAACTTCTTTTGGCATTGATTTGTCCCAAGGGGGAGATAGGAACTTGCTGGTATTTATAGTTTTGTTGGTGACAGTTGATTGTTGACATGACATTGACCTTAACTTTGATTTTTTGATATCTTTTATCATGATCATTTATTTCAGGGGGATTTTGATGTGACAAATAATGCCAAAAAAGAGGAGATAGTGAAATATTGGGAGATTGTTGAAATATTCTATTTTTGGCATTATTTGTATTTTAATTTATTTGGGGTATCTTTTGTAATAAGAAAGTTGATTTGATATAGGATTCTACTATCTTAAAATATGTAAACTTTTGGAAGTTAAGATATCTGTAGAAGGAAGGAATCCTAAAAGAATAAAAGAATCTTAAAGGAGGAAGGAATTGGAGTATATCAATAAGCAATCTATGATGTGACATAAATCATTGATCTTGACTGCTATATTTTGGGCATTTTCAGAGATCAATTACAAAATTATACAGTAGATTTTTGTTGAAGACTCTCGATAATTATGTTTTAATGTTGTTGCACACATAGGGGAGTGTTCATTGACTCAAGTGTTTTTGTTTTGTTTCTTTTATTCTTGATTTGGTCACTTAAGATATTCTTCTCTTTGTTTTATTCGTTATTTTAAAATCCTCTCTTGAGGTTAGTATGAGTCGGTCATGCTATTGGGTATGAGATACTTTCATGGGGTAAGTGTGAGTGGATAGTGTCAGGGAGTGAGTGGAGTTGGCTCCATAATAGCCTTATGTAAGCCTATTATGTTACAATGAAAGTTGATTAATCTAGAAGGGTCTCGTAGACATAGGTCATGTGTGTCAAATTGCGATGACAAATTTTTTATGTTCTGTATGTGTGAGTTATTTGCGGTGCACTTAATTTTTCCTTTTATGATCAGATTCCGAAAAATTGTAGTTACTTTCCTACTTGCTTTCTGATAAGCATCTGTAAATTTCAGTTTGAAATAATCGTGACATAACAGAAATTTTGTGGAACTTCAAAATTGGGTTTTTTCAAAAACTATTGTGCGGATGATTTTAACTTAAAATTTTCAATTGTGATAGTGATGATAGGGATGATAATGACACGAAGAAAATTAATACATGGCTATTCACATTATTGAATATTTTAACTACATAGTAAGAGCTGTGGATTTTCAAATGTTGATATTCATCATTAAAGTTCTATTCTTATAACATTAAAATTGAAGTAAAATTTATACTTTTTCAGTCATCCAACAAGAATGTAATTATGAACTCAGACTTGGAAATTGGCTTTGTCAAAATTTGGGAATTCTTCATTGCAAAAACATCAACAAAACACGATCTTCCATTTCGTTTATATCATGCCAGTTTTGTTTTGTGCAGTAA
Organism: Erythroxylum platyclados; assembly: GCA_027563515.1. Taxonomy (NCBI): domain Eukaryota; kingdom Viridiplantae; phylum Streptophyta; class Magnoliopsida; order Malpighiales; family Erythroxylaceae; genus Erythroxylum; species Erythroxylum platyclados. The sequence continues at coordinate 125,210 of JAOQMM010000147.1, read as the reverse complement.
CTTAAGTTAGTCGAAGACCCCTAATTATCTCTGAAGCATAATAAGTGACCATGTTTGTATTAACTACCTCATCAGTTTCACAATTGGTGTTCTGATTTAAGAAAAGTTAAGATCATTTGTATGTTTTTACTGTTACTGACTTTGTGCCCAGAGACACTAAATTCAATGAGAACTACTTGATTTTATGAGTACGATTCACTGATTGGAGGTTTAACTCAAATAATTTTGAAATATTAAAAAAAATTATACTCCTAAAATTTTAAGATCTTATATGTAATTTATTACAAACTTGACATGCAAAAATAAAATTTTGCCAAATTTGGTCTTAGGTACTTTTTTAATCTTTAACTTACATGTTATTCCAAATGTTTAATTTCAAACTTTGACCCTTTCAAAATTTAACATTCTTAAAGTGAAATAAAGTTCAATAATTCACGTTATGTAGATAACTTCATCATTACAATATAAGGAGACTTTTCAATTATTTATTAGAGTAAATCAACGAGTTATTACCATTGTTATTATAAAAAAAGCTAATGTTTTAATAAAAAGAAAATATCGTTTGAGAATCCAAAATAAATATGAAGATCAGTAAATATATTTTATAATAACGTAAATTCCATTATTGAAAGGTAAATTAAATAGGTTCAACAATGTTTATCACCCGAAAATATTTATATATCTGAGATAATCCAAAGCAGTACAACTTCTAAAGAAGAAAGGCAGAAGATAAGATAGCCAAAAGGACGGGTCTTTTACCGCCTGAGGATCCTTTGTCCATTAAGATGTCTAATTTTGTCTAATGTTTAAAATGATATTGTTTTAAGTATTGAACAAAGTTGGATAGTCTTTAAAATGCTCAAAATGATTTTATTTTAGGCATTAGACAGAATTAGATAAAGTAATATTGGACAGATGATTTGAACTCTTTTTACCCTTAGCATTAGACCAAGCCTTTGAAGGTAAATGAATGATTCTTTTGCATGTCGTTTTTAGTGTTGGATAATCTCTAAACTGCTCAAGACAAGACAACATCGTTTTAGACATTAGAAGAATAATATTAGACAAACAATCCGAACTCCTACTACCCTACCATTAGACCAAGCCCCTGAAGGTAAACGAAGGATCCTGTTGCTAATTATTAATTAGGTCTTTGTTTTTAATAGTAAAGCTGTCGTACATGAATATGAACACAACCGATTAGTTGGCCACGCTTTTTCTTATTTGTAGTCAAAGTCTTGTTAGCATGATTTAATATAGTTTCTAGCTCCAACATATAATTAAAGCAAAAGTGATATAAAAACTAAATATCCAAGAAAGTCATCATAAGACCATTCTATAAAATTTTATACATTTTAATTGTACGATCTTAAAAATATAAAAATAAGCATGAGATTGTCTCTTTACTTACGAAAATATTGTAAAATCACTTATTGAAATAGAAAATAGAAAATGTTGTTATCTGTACTGTTTTAATTAAGTTATAAATGATAAAATATAGTATCTTAAGATTGCAACTTATAAGAATAATAAAATGACAAGAAAGTCTTAAACTTATTAAAAAATAATTGAATCTTATCATTAGTGCCACCTAGTAACCTTAAACGAAACGAAAATCATTTAATACACATAACAAACTTATTGAGAAGAACAAATTCAAAATAGTATCATAAACATAATTGCTATTTGATTTAATTTTAAAAATACTAGTTAATTGTAGCCATACATGTCATTAATTTAATTGAGGCCTTTAACTCAAGCCTAAGTAATGAGATTATTGCAAATTACAGATGAAAAGAGCTAAATCAAATGATTCTTGGTCCACCATCGTTGGACGAACTTACCTAACCAATGAGCACTTGAGAAACAAATGAATTTAGCTCATGGTCACTTTCAAACTTTCCCATGTCTTGCTCTTTCAGATGAATCCATGCCTCTATGCCATCTCCATTTTTGGTGTCCAAGAACGTCACTAAGTTATGGTATGGCCAAGCAGCCGAACCTACCCACACAGGGTTTCCCCATCCAAAGTCAATATCGTAAATTGGAAACCTACACCAACTTGTGAAGTCGAGACAAACCATGTCTCCTTTGCTCATCCTCTCAGCCCTATCTTTCAACAAACCTAAGTGCTCGTCACCTTGTAGGTTCTTCACGTAGCTCTCGTTCGCATTTCTTATAGAATTCCTCATCTGCTTGATCATCCTACTGCATTCTTCCTCATCGACATCGAACTTGTTGGAGACTGCTACTATGTACTCAACAAAAATATTACCGAAAAATTGTCCCGAGAAAGGAAGGCTCATCTTCGGACGCATGTTTATTGCATGCATCACTGCGTAAACTTTGTCCAAATCTTCTTGAGCTTGAGTGGTGGCCTTGAACCTGTTCCATATGAAAGCTGTTAAGGCCTCAACCCTTGTAGGTCGTCTTGGATGCTCTATCATGCTGCTCTTTTCTGTATATTTGTCCTTAATAACCTCTATGCTCGATGAATCGAACACAAATCTTTTCGAAACAATGTTTTCCTTGACGATCTCAAAACCCGGGTCGAAACCTTCAATGTTTATAGGTGGAAAGAGCGTAGCCGAATCGAAATGAGGCGCACTTATGTTTTTGTCTCCACGAGCCATAGCTGCCCAAGTGTTTAAGAACATAAACGAAGACATAGCATCTCCAATCTTGTGTGACATACCGATCCCAATAGAAATCCCACCACACTCGAAGTAGGTGACTTGGAAGAAAGCAAGCGAGTCGATTTTGACGTTGTCGATTTCAAAAGGTAGCAACTTGTTGATCTCATTGCAAATAGGGTCTTGAAGAAAATCCAGAAGTGTGCATTTAGCTTTAGCTTCTGTGAAATGAACTCCATCATCGTTGCATTCTACGTGATCATTCCCTCTTATGCGCCCTGCCAATGGATAAAACATGGCTAAGGCCTCGGATAGAGCCTCCTTAACCTTATCACATCGTTCTTTGTTGCTAACTTTCCCATCTTTAAGGTAAAAAAGTACCCAAGGCATGAAAACCCAAGGCATGGTCTGGTCCAGAAAGGAGAGTTGGTGATGGCTAAGGTGAGATGGGGTTGGAGAAGATGGCTTAACAATATGTTCAGATATGAATTCTACCTCCAGCTTCATCTTCACAGACTGTGATGATTAGCAACACTAGTATTCAAACTGAGGTATGGCTATTGGCTACTTACTATGTTGGATGGTTATGGCCTGAACGTGAGCAAGCATTATATAGAGCTCGATTATACATTAAAAAAATCATATAAGTAGACAGGTACATGTAAACACATGACTTACAGCTAGCTTTGTAATGTGCATGCGAACAAGTTGCAGTAACTTCTTTGTCCTTATATGAAGTGGACAAAACCACTCAACAAACATGTTTTTGTTTCTATTTTAAATTATTTTTTAATTTGATAAGAAACCAATAGTAAAAGATAATATTTCATATTTTAGGTTTGTATTTTTTTGATTGAATTCTTCTTATAATAGGAATTTCACTGTATGCAAATTTTAATTTAATTTTATAATGTTTCCAAACGAAAAGTTTATAACCTCCATTTTTATCAGTCTTATATTTTAAAATAAAAAGTTATAGACAAAGAAAACACATTGAGATTTCTACAATTCCCTGAAAACAATTTTATAAGACTGAAAAGAGAGATGGAGAGTAGTCTTGGATCAAGAAATGAAAATGATTTTTTGGTTTTGGAAAAACCTTTTGGTAGTTCAACCGCTGGACACGCATTTTGATATTTAAATATGGTAAGTAGAGACTTTTCAACACGTTAATCGTTACTTTTGGTGCCTGCTTGAATAAAATAAGATTCCGAACGCTCGAGACGCTCGTAATGGTTGCTATAATAAAATATGTAGGCTGCCAACTTGCAATTGTTGATCTAGAGTATCGACTTAAATCCCACAAAATATGCGCCATCTTACTTTATGAGTCAACATATTTTGATTTATTCAATTACTAACTTAATTATAACTTGATTTCTGTAGTAAGTATATGAAATTACTCTTATTCTTGTATTGAATTGTGAATTGTTAGATATATAGTGAATATATCTATTTATTTTATTTTGACATATTTTATAAATTGGACTTATCAGCTATTTTTATTAATTGAATAACTTGGATTTAAAAGCTATTTGAATAATGGTTCAGTTGTGAAAGAATTCTCAATGGAATTGAAGTCTATCCCAAGAGATATTGTGATGGGTTAGGTGTACACGTGTGTTAAGGAAAATAAAACACTGCTAGA